>PNEQ01027519.1:70208-86674 GCA_003012365.1 Medauroidea extradentata | reverse complement strand
AATGATAATAATTCGACTCAGATGCATTGTATTTTTAAATATTAATAAATTCTAGTTGACAGCTATAGGACTTTCCTCTTTACGCCATTGTACAGGCAAGCACATAAGTAATAAATATTACTAGTTTACGTATGCTGCTTTGTGTCTGATAGGCCGAAAGCACGTGTAAATGGTTTTCTACCTATATATTTCGATCATATTTTGCAATATTGCTGTTGTTAACAGTAACAACACACATTGTGTCACTTAATGCAATGAACTTTGGTGCATAACACATAGCAAGAATGTGATCTTTAAAAGAGTTGTGAAATCGGAGTGCAATGCATGATTGGATTTACATATACAATGGACGATTTGAAGTACACGCACCCTGTCACCGCAGGGGAAAAGTAATGTGGGAAACAAAGCTTGTTTACAAACATGCTGATTTGTTAGTTGGTAACTGCAGAAAGCAAAAATGTTGCGCATTCATAGATTTGCACACAAGGGTAAAAAATATTAGTTTCAGTTTCATGGTTAAGATACGCAAATACATAAGATTAATGTTTTCCTGAGAAAAAAAAAACAGCAAATTCCAAACAAATAATACATTTTCTTGACGTACATTTCATTCGGGACATGTGAAGTCAAACAGCTAAGTGAAGGTTATGTTCTGCTGCGGTATCCATGGAGATAGGAATTGTTTCCGACACCTGACTGAAGCTCCGCCTCTTTTCAAGTCGTCCATTGTGATGCAGATGCGTGTCAAAGAATTCTTAATAGAATAAGAAACCTGCGTTGTTTGCCTTGGTGTATCTGGTTTCTTCTTTCTTCTTCTTATTTTTTTTTTTTTTCATTTTGCTTTCCTTGTTTTTATCTGACCCGATTTCATTTATGGAATTTAATGTTGTGTATGTATCCTATTGACTAAAGCATACCATTGACTCAAGCATACTCCACTTATTTGTGTTTCCTGTTCTTTGTAGTTTTCTTTGAAGAATGCACAATTCAGCGCTGATGTTTGTGTATGTTTCCAGTTCAAAAGTTTGCATTTGCTCTTAACTTTGAGGGCGTTAAAAACTAGAAACAAAATTTTTCGTAGCAGTGTTGTGCGAGCAAATACAATCATTTTTGTTTAAAAGCGGTATTTTGTGAGGTATGCAAGACTAACAGAATTAGTCACGTAAAGCGTCTTCTGCGAGTGAAATGTCTATGCCGCTGTAATCACCGCTCTCCCACCAAGGCGATCCGGGTTCGATTCCCGGCGTGGTCGGTCCCCTGATTTTCGCATGTGGGAATAGTGCCGGACGATGCCGCTGGTTGGCGGGTTTTCTCAGGTAACTCCTGTTTCCCCCTTCATTCCGGCGCTGATCCATACAGACATAGTCACTCGTCACCAGCGCTAGACGTAGGTGTTAAGTGCTGACCAAAATCTCTTCACATTTAGTCACTTATAAATTACCATTGTTTTTGCTGTTAAATTTCACAGTGTGCGTGGCTAAATATTAAAAACAAATTTTTAATACACAAATACTTAGCGCAGGCCTTCCTCCCTTCTTTCCACCTGCCTTGTTACGTTTTAAGGCCTTGTTACGGAGTTTTGCTGTGATTTCGAAAATATTTTTTTATTGCTACCTAATACTCATATAAAAATTTCGCTGCACAGTTTTGACACTTATATGTTGTAATTTGTAGCTGAATTTTTTTGTAGAATTATACTGAACGGTTTTTTAGTTTTCATTACCCAAAGTACCACGTTTTTCGTCGTGAAAATAAGCAAAAATGAAGGAAATTATTTTTTTGCTGGCGAATGGTATATTGTGTTAAAAAAACGCGACCACAGTATTGTGCATCGTGTAATTGCACATTGACTCAATTTTTTTCAAAACTTTTGGTTAAAAAATATTTGAGTTATTGGCACTAGTCTGAAAAAAACTCGGGAACAAGCCCTTAAGTTAATTTACTTTAGGTTAGTTTAAGGGGGCGTGGTAGACAGTTTTATTGTATTTTAATTTTTTTAGCCATAACATTTATTCAAATTGTATTATCAAAATTTTCTCTTCGACAAAACATTGGATTACATTCTTGGTAAACGGCTTGACATATAAATAATTGTGGAATATTTCATTAATTTATCATGCAGAATCATTGTAAGAGAATTATATGTTAACTTTCAAGTATCTCTTGCACTGATTCTGCGTGACTAATTAATGAAATATTCCAATTTTAGTTATGTCAAATCCTATGCTTTGTTGAAGAAAAAAAATTTATAATACAATTGGAATAAATGTTATGGCTCAAAAACTGGAAATACCGTAATGTTGCCTAACACTCCCTTTAAGTTAGTTAAAATCCCAATGAAAAATAAAATAAGCGCTAAATCATAAAACATTCAATATTGGTGTAAAATTGCCGTACAGTAGGAAAAGGGTTCTTGGTGTGGGGGGAAGCCACCTTACCCATCCAGTACACACACCTATGACCTGCGCATACTTGCGATCATGCAATGAAGTGTGGGTTCAAAACTATTTGAGCGTTGAAACTGTATCACCACGTTGTAGCCTGTCGCATCGAATTGTTTGTTGAGTTAAAAAACTGCAATAAAATGAAATGGCTGTAACTCCTCGCGCCTGTGGAGAACGGTATGCCGGATCGAGCCTTCCTTTAGACACTAGTCTCACAAGTCGACGTTACAGGCCTCAGTAAGAGTACTTTTTGTATTATCTTCTTTTCCCACAAGGCGATATTCAGAAGGGTTCACTTTACGTGAACAGCCTATCCGTGTAGACTTCATGGTCGTAGTGAAGGGCATATCGATTCGACCCGGAATAGCAGGCTGGCACGAGAACAGCGTGCTAAAACAATCTGGTGATGGTTTGTAATTCTCCTCGTGATATTTTTACTCCGTCTGGAAAGCTAGAATTTTCCTGTCAGCAAATGTAAGCTCCTAGAAAAGGGAATGGAAATGGGAGAGGAATCAGCATTTTAAATTAGCGAGGTCTGTCAGTCAGAATGCAGGTTTTAAGTTTTTTTTTTAGCAGTGTCAACATTCCGTAACCCCTTTCCCGTTCTTTAGGTTCATTTTGTCACATTAGAGTAGACAGAATATTTATGTACGTAGGCAAGATACGTGCATTTTATGTATTGGTATTTAAAGCGGTGAGCTAGATGCTAAATTTTATTTATATATTTTCTGCAAATTCTTCTGTTTAAAAGTATTTTTGGTAAATGTGGCAATTTTGAGGCATAGAAGATATTTGTGATGAATTTTGATGATCATAATAGTGTTATGTCTTCATCTTATATTGGGCTTTGAATAATTCGTGAAAGTTAACCTTGCAATGATTCTGCATGACAGATTGATGAAAGATTACATTAATATTCATGCCAAGCAGTTTATCAAGTATATATCCTATATCTTGTCAAAGATAAAATTTAAATAATACAACACGAATCAATTTTATGGCTCGAAGACAAAATTACAAGAAAATTATCCAACACTCCCTCTTAAGAGTGTCTGGTACATAATTCAACACTAAAAAAATTAATCTGTAACTGTACGTTTCTTGAAACCAATTTGCAAAAATTAAACAATATCATTCCTACACAATAGTTTTAGACAACGTTTTAAACAAAATTGTTTCCAGTGTTACTAACGTCTGAGGCACAATCTCCGACGCCGGAACCTCGTGCATTTAACTGCGGTGCAAGAGATCACGCGTAACGAATTAGTAATTTTGGATAAATATTTGCTCATAAAGTTAGAAAATACCATTATCTAGGATTGTCATTGAGTTTTTTTTCCATATTGGCTTCGAAAAAAGCGTAGAAATCAATTGATATTTTCAGCGTTTATTTATCTACCACGCACTCTTAAGGAGCTCGCTTTATACATAGAGACATGAAACGTTATTATTTGGAATCATCTTACACTTTAATGACCTGCACACACTTGGAACACAACCAACCAACAAATAAGTTTGTAGCTATCACATTTTTTTTTTTTGGAATGTGTGCATCAAAAAAAATACTGACTAGATTCGAAAGACTTAAAATTATGAAACATGGCTTGGTCTGTACCCAAGAAGTTTGCCAAATAAGTTTAAGTTTCACAACTTAAAATACTTTAGAAAAAGATGTAAGTAGTAATACATTGCAGGTTAGTTTAAGGGCGATGCAACGTTATAGGGTACACTTAACCTGCTTCGTGATAGTAGGACTTTGAACTCCAGTACCATAAATATATTTTTAAAATATAAATAAATAAAGTAATTTTGTATTAAATAAAAAAATGATGAGCTTTGTAATGAAAATTTACAAATTTCAGCAATTCTTTAAAAATGATATATATGTTTTTTGTTATATATATATATATATATATATATATATATATATATATATATATATATATATATATATATCAAATTATAGCCTACAACAATGTTATACACTGTGCATTTTTTCTGTTTGGATGTCAGTTGGTTTTAGTGGCGTACATAAAACTCTAGTGCAAATTTTGACGTTTACGACCCATTACGCAAAAACTACGAGTGATACAAAAATTTACTAAGAAAAATATTTAATCACAATTTATGTATAAAATAAGAAAAATATATCTGGTACAAATATAAAAATATAAAATGACGTTGAAAACTGAGGTAAATCGCGCCCTTAACTGGTGACTTTGCACGTTGATTCATTTTTGGAAACGCAACAGGAAATAGTATAAACGTTAAATAGTGTGCATATTATGCGTTTGTTTCTGGACGGTCTGTATATTCAAATAAGACAGTGCATTTTATGAAACACAGTTACAGGAGACAACAGTGGCATGGGTATACAATAATGATGGGTACATTAATTAACTGAATGGTAAATATGAGATAAAACCGATATCAAATACAAATGTTGATTCATATTGTACGTGCTTCCTGTGGTTGGGAACACCAAACAAACCCTGGCGATACTATATCCTCCCTCGGCGTCGTAGCTTTCCGACGAGGAGCAGATTGGTTTCCACGCGCGGACTCGGAATGGGGTCGCGATGCGCACCGCACGAGGAGCAATAATGAATTCCGCTTGCCAGGAAGGGAGATCAGACTCGGGAAAGACGAGCGACACGCGTATCGGAGGTACGGTGTCGCCACACACAAGGGAATAAATGGCACGTGTGGGGAACTTTCTCTTGTTTTTAATTATTCGCCATTTTTTCACTCAAGTTTCGTGTTACTGTAGTCACACACATTGAATGCACTTTTATGGGCAGTTATTTATCTTTAGTATGGAAACAAAGTTTCGAAATAGTAATTTTAATTTTTACCAAAATTTCCTATTTATTTACGAAACAAGCGTTATAGTAGTGCATTTACATAAAATTACTACTTAATTTTAATGTAGCTGCCTAACCTAACAAATTTTTTCCCTGTTTAGGCGCACAGTTTATTTTAGACTTTTTGAACTATCTTAGAATTGAGGGTGTTGGATTAACGACTCTTAATATTTTCCTCTATAGCTAATTTCTGTAAAACGTAATAACACAAATTTTCGAACAAAATTATCAATTATGCCCTAAAACACACTCGCCGCCGTTTGATTTTTAATTTGTATATTCTGTGCCTTTTTTTTTTTTGCAGATATTTTATTCCACATAATGTAAGCTTTTCTGTCCTGTTATGCATATTTTATTTTATTTTCATGTTGCAGGATATAATATTACTATCATTGGTGCTCGTAATTATGATTGGCGACTTTTCATTTTCACGTTATATTTCTACGACATTATGAATTTACATTACTTTAATCATACTTTCTACACTTAACGGTATACATCGTTATGTACGTGAAACAATTTTAAACAGTTTGCCTATTCCACGTCTTGGAAAATGTTTTGATTTGATGGTTTTAAAACTACGATTACCAACATTTAACGCACGATGCAAAACTAATTGCTCCTTTCAGTTCATTTCGTGATTACACACAACATTAAGTATAAATATTATATATACTCAATATTATACATTTTTTTTTCGAAGTAGATACGAATTTGGAAAAGAAGGGATAGGCCTACTAACATTTTATAGTTTACCTTACTGGTGGCACTACAGTTTGAATTACAGGCGTCACCGCTACCAGTTTTACAGTGTATGTCACAGATGTCGCTGCTCTAAGTTTTACAGTGTATTTTACTGGCATTACCGCTACCAATTTTACAGTTTGTCTTACTGATGTCATCGTTATAAATTTTACAGTTTTACAATTTACGTTACAGGTATCGCCTATTTGATGTTGCAGTTTTCTATAATGGCATCACTGTTGTAAATTTTACAGTTTGCCGCAATGGCGTCACCACTATTAATTTTAAAATTTATCGTACTGGCTTTACCGGAACCAATTTTTATAGTTTGCCGTCTAGGTATTACCGCAAATTAATTCCTTATTGTCCAGGAGTCGCGGTTTTAAAAAAAGTGCAAACATTCTTTGAAGAAAGGTGAAAAAATTGCAGAAAATATGTTTGGCAATGAAGTTACTACGCCATTCTTATTTATTTCGCATATAACTACGAACTGCATATTGCATCCACATAAATAAAAAAAAACGAAGATCTGCTAAGAATAATTTTAAGGCGGTAAATTATTACCAGGCAAATATAGCATATTACCTACTAATAGCCTACGTAATAAGTAGGGACGGGAATTTTTGGTGAATAGATTTTTGCCCCACTTTGTTTCAGTGCCTTACGTGCACACCTGCAGCTCAACTTCATGGCTATTGAGAGTGTGTTTTTGTGCAGAGTTGTTATTCATTTGACTGTGCCAATCAGTACACGGATAGCTGCGACAAATCACGTCTGTGATTTGCGGGTTTAACCTCCGCACGCTGGGTGTTAAGGCATCCAATCACTGACCACATAGCAGATATGCAGGTGCGCACGTAAGGCACTGAAACAAAGTGGTGCAAAAATCTTTTCGCGAAATTTCCTGTCTCTAGTGATAAGTTTTTCAAGGTATATGTCTACAGGCTGTCTAGAAACAAGCCCATAGTAAGCACACGTCGCGTGAATCCTGGCCTTAACTGGAGACGAAATTGTAAGTGGCAAAATGTTGTACGGTGACATTTTACATGCACACTGTGGCAACACTGCATGCAGAAAGTCTCTCTTGCGCTCCACGTCGAAATGTATGCTACGTCAAGTAAAGGTATCATCATGTTTAGACTGCTCGGGATTTGAACCTGCAGGTCAGACAGTAGTAATAAGATAGGTAAGATATCTATAGGACGCAAGATGGGACTAGAATTTAGCTATATATATGTATACTTATAGGCCTACATACACACACCCACACCCATTACATCAACATTTACCATGAAAAGGTCTAGGATACGCACGCCTATGAACTTAACGTGTACGTTTTATGATGTACTCATTATGGCGTGATAATTCTAATATTTAAATGTTTATTCGTGTGATAAAGCCATGGTTAAATAGGTACTTCTCTGTAGCATTTATTTCAATATCTATATTCTTAATAGAATATAAACGTCAAATAAAAGAATCCGATGTGACGAGGGAGAACAGAAAAGTGCCGATGTGTGTTGAGTTGGCGAGCGTGATAATGGCTGTTTGGCCTACCAACATATGTGGCATGTGAGCGTTATGTGTGCATCTCGGACGTGTTATGTCCACATTTATGCGCCGCGTGCTTTCTGCTTGACGGGTTTGGGCTGCCTCCAACAACGCACGTCAACAGCTGTCAGATTATTGTTTGAAGGGCGCGCAGTCCTGAGTGGGTTTATGCACTGCCACCACTCGTTCACATTTGAATGTTATTAACCTTGTTTTTGGATGCCCTCCAATTCGCTGCTGAAAGCCAAGTTCCATCACCTCGGAATAATGAAGGATTGAGAATCTTTTAACTATGTTCTTTAAACGAGAAACCGCATTGATTGCTTGTAGACTAATTCAGAAACATATGGTCGTTTATGCCCTTTCATAGTTATGTATTTTTCTTAGCCAGTGAGTGAGTGAGAGATTTTGGTCACCGCTTAATATCGTGGTCATTGACATTGAGGTGAGTATGGATCAGCGCCGGAATGAATGGGCGGGGGAAACTGGAGATCCCCGAAAAAAAACCGCCGACCAGCGGCATCGTCCGGCACGATACCCACATGAGAAAATCTGGGGACCGAACCTTCCCAGAATCGAACCCGCATCGCCGTGGTTCTTAGCCAGAGGTGGAATTTCGTGTGGAAAGCTCCGTCATTATGAATTTATTTTCATGTCTCAATATTTTATGTTGTAGTTTAGTATTAAAAATCCTGTCATGTGGGAGCACTTATTTTTAAAATACGACTTATTTTCTGTTACCATCTCACGTCTGCAACAACAATCAAAAGTAATAAATTAATATTTCATCGTAGTCTTATAATTATAGATTTGGTTTAAATTTTCCCATTGAAAACTAGGACACAAGTTTAACTTTTCTGAATTCAGAAATTGGGTTCAAATAGTGATTAAAGCCTATAATTTTAAACGTTTAAGAAACCGAGCGAGGTGGCGCAGTGATAAAACGTTTATCTCACGTTCGAGAGTACCCGGGTTAGATCCCCGGCTCCGGCCATCCTGATTTCAGTTTTCCATGGCCATGGCATATTCGTTCCCTAATGCCTGTCCTTGCTACATCACCGTACCTAATGGCTCGCTGTCGACGAGACTTAAAATACAGTAAAAACATAAAATAATTTAAAGAAGAGTGCTCGACAGGATGACTTAATCTTGTACAGCGCAGTGCATTAGAAACGATGAAACGTGCGTTGCGAGTGTAAAAGTCGACCTTATATCCGCGCACCCATTAGGCCTCAGTCTTGCCCGTTGTGTTCCAACAGCATGAAATTCATTGCGGCGAGTACATTACACTGACGCAAAAAATCACTGCAAATGTCGAAATAACTCTCTCAAAAAAATTTATAACTTTTTAAACTAGAAAGCCAAGTTAACAAAGGGTATTTTGTTTGAATGAATTTTTATTATGAAATCGTAGCCTATATTTTATTTTTGTTTGCTGTAATTCTTTTAAATAGCAGGATTGATGAAACAGTTTATCATTGTGCTTTAGTTGATTTTCTCCTGTTGGCATTTTATATTTTTTGAACATAACATTTTGATTTTTTGCTTAAATAAATCTATAACTCTCTTTATAATATAACTATAATTATTTTACTTTTCCAAAAAAAAAAATACAATTCTTAACTAGATTCCAAAAAATCTTTGTGTAAAATTACAAACATATTGCACATTTTACAGGAAATGTTTGTAAATATACAAGTATGTCTGTACATTTACAAATATTTTGTATATTTATAAATGATAGTTGCACGTTTACAAATGAATTCTTGTACGTTTTACAACCATTGTTTGAAGAGTTACGTAAATATTTTTCGGCAACCAGCTTCCAAGATATTATATATATATATATATATATATATATATATATATATATATATATATATATATATATACATATATATATTTTTTTTTGTTGCAAAAGTACCAAATTTTTTGTAAAATGTGACAGGCCATCGAAGGTTATTTTGTTTCACGTCAAACACACTGCTCATGAAAATAAATTCCACTCTTCCCCATAGGTATTTCGAAACTTTATACAATTTTAATGACCTGGGACATGTTTATTGTAGTGCTTAGACTGATCGCTGCACACTCATAGATACTTATGATTTTTTTTAAGTTGTGTTTTCTTGTATACTCTTTACTCACTATTTGATTATCTGTATATTTCAATTAAAATTTCGAGAGGAATTTCTAGAAACAGATATTTTGCTAGTAGTTCCTAACCCCAAGTTAATAATGTTCATTATTTTAATATTGGAAAACCTTTTTAAAAGTTTTGTGGGAAGCGATAAATACTCTGTTTGTCATCATATATATGTTTTATTTTCAGAAATGTATGTTCTTTCATTAAACTCGTTTCTTTAATTACTTGAAACAGCTAAAATATTAGTGTCATACTTTTTGGTGATGGTTGCATTTGCGCATGAACTGGCGCCTTATTGTCTTGCAATTTTCGTGGCGCATATTTATGTATGTATGTATGTATGTATGTATGTATGTATGTATGTATGTATGTATGTATGTACCATGTCCGTGTGTATGTATGTCTGTGTATGCCTGTGTATGTATGTATGTATGTGTATATGTATGTATGAATGTATATATATATGTATATCTGTATGTATGTGCATATGTGTATGTATATATATATATATATATATATATATATATATATATATATATATATATATATATGGAGTAGCCTTGTTGCATTTGGGAGAATGCTATTGGAAATTTTCATGCTGTGTACTTAATACCTTTTCACGTATAATTGATAACTGTTCACAAATTAGCTGTATCCACACATATTGATAATTTTATCGATCATGAAATAATTGTCATACTTGTTTTTAATTCTGAGAAGTTAGAAACTACACACAAACGGAACATTCACGGCAATAAGAAACAACTATAATTCAACCAAGAGTTCAGAGCATAATTACATTATAAAGATAAGAATGCATCACAAAGTACTCAAGTAGTTTTATACACTTTTCGTTCAAAATTCAAGGAGGGGCTCATGTAGTGAGTATTACTTTGTTACTTTCATTTATATTTTTAATGCGTTTAACTGAAGCGGTGTTTATGGATCGTAGTGTAGATCTGGGAACGAAAACTATTGCTGAGTATCAAAATTTTTTATGTGTTAAAAATATTATATATATATAATTTAAAATTTTAAAAATGTGGGTACTTTTATTACTTTACATGTGAATGTTAAGTAAAATGTTGGATTAGCATGTACGTGAAGTACATTTTCATTCACGGTGAAGCTGTATTGATTGCAGATGACACCAGTATAGTATTTTCACACAAAAACCCCATGTCTCGTAACACGATTATAATTGATGCAATGAATATGCTAAACTTATGGTTTTCAGCAAATAAACTCGCTCTTAACACTAATAAAACCAAATTTATTAATTTTAGATTAAACAAACCTCCTCCTGAAATTATAATTCCTTGCAACAACACAAACATTGAAGTAGCAAGTACCAAATTTCTTGGGCTAAATATTGATCAGAAACTAAACTGGGAAGAGCATGTTAAACAACTTGTACTTAGACTTAACTCGGCGTGTTTTGCACTAAGGTGTATGAGAAAATTAGTGGATGTTAAAACGAATACTATGGTTTACTATGGCTATTTTCATTGTTTAATGACATATGGAATAATTCACTGGGGTAACGCACAAGATGCCAAAAAAGTCTTCACGCTACAAAAAAAAAAAAGCTATAAGAATTCTGAGTGGAGTAAAACCTAAACAGTCCTGCAAACCTCTCTTTAGTAAATTAAATATCTTGCCATTTCCATGTGAATACATTCTAGCCGTATTAAAATTTGCTACTAAAAACAAAGAACTTTTTATCACAAATGATGAACTACACTCGTACAACACAAGAGGTCACAACAAATATTATTTACCGTCAAACATAATTAGTAAATATCCAGAAAGGATCTTATTACTCAGCTATTAAAATCTACAACAAATCTCTAAAGTTGACAGGTTTAAATACGGAGTGCAGTAATAAGAAATTTTTAGAAACAGTTAAGTTGCACGTACAGAAATACATTTTTTATTCTGTTGAGGAATACTTAAATATTTAAGCTTTTTAAACCAAATAAAGGAAACTCAAAATCCTGTCCTTGGCCTTATCTTAGATAGGCCTATAGGACTAATAACCCCAGGTGAGACAATATGTGTCCTTACTAATACAATTAAGGTTTATATATAATATATATATATGTATATATATTTGTTTTCCTCCAACTAATAACAGTAGGTACTGTGAAAGGTATAGTAATGCAGAAAACTGTTTGTACAAATTGTATGACTTGACTTATTAAAAAAAAGGGGGTTGGCATAGTACGGTATAAAACATTGTACTGTACAAAATTGAGTATGTTTATATGTTTCACTCATGTGTATCATGAACATTTTTTTTGTCTGTCTAATATAATGTACTTTTTCCTATAGCCTTGTAGCATAGCTGCATGTAAAAGGCTCAGTGAAAATTAAAATATAAATAAATAAAAAAAAATAAAAAAATCACATGAGTGTAGTGTCCATCCTATTTTTTCCACGCGGTGGCAACTTTGTGACATTGCGCGCTACCTAGCGACGGCAAGAGTAACTATGAGGTCTGTATTGATTTCGCAGCACCATCTTGTATGTTACCAGGAACTACCAGGAGCTGTGCGACTGATGCTGCTATCTGGCGGGACTCTGAATTGGTTGCGTTTTAAGGCTGTCCTACAATATAGCACAACAATATCCATACCATTACCATTGCCAAAGCCATTATTAATGCGTTTTGAAACAATTGACATATAAAAAGTCGTATGTTTAAACTTACAGTCCAGTTAGGTTTCATTGTCCAACGAATTCTTATTTTTTAAATATTGTTTCATTTACGTCTGTTATTGTATTACATAAACACATTCCCTTGTATTTTTTATTTTCTTTAATATTATGCTCTAAATAATATTCTACTTTTGCTGATTATCTCGTAATACATATGTCTATGGACGGAAATAACATGCCGAATCGAATGGAAGAGAATTGAGCATGGCTGCGCATAGATTCTATCTATTTACGATATTGGAAGTTAGCCAACTTACAATACGACTATGCAATGGTTATTGTACTGTGTATGGTTATGCATGATCGTTGCATGCTCCGAATCAGAGAATGAGCTCAACTCTTGGTTATTTAGATTAGCATCATAGTCGCAAAATTTGAGCCTACACAATTGTGAGGTAACTGCTTAAGTACAGCCAATAGAAATATACTTTGAATTTTGTATTGTTGGCTGTATTGATTGTACAGTATAATTTATACAGAAGTTTAAAAACGTTTAGCGAAATAATGAGGAAATGATAATTGCGAGACACGTAAACAATGTTCCGCTAGTATCTTAAGTTAAAAACTTAAACTGCATGGCAAAGCACAGTTATTTTACTTAAAAATACCCCGTCTTATGTGCATTTTGTAGGTTAATTCAAGATGGTGGTTATCTGGTGAGTTACGAATGACATTATGGGAATGCAGTTTGTTTTTCCAAGCGGTTACTAGTTAAAAATCAACAACAGTTTGGGAGTTTGACAGTCTCATGACTCTCAGACAGATATCTAAGTTATGTCAAGGAAAAAAAATCGTTTTTAAATGTAACTTATAGCCGAGAAAGTATACATTCAAAGTAGCGTTTATCGACTCCTTCATTGTAACGTATTTAAGGTTTATAATAGCAAAAGCTAACATGGTAGTTATTTAGTAATTATAGTGTACAGCCGTTTTCCACCTTCAGATTTGACAAAACTCAAAATTTTCAGCACAAAAAATCTGTCAAGACTTCAAAAATGGTAACTGGAAAAGGCTTTTTTTAATATGTGTTTGTTTAATTTTTTTGTTCTATCGCTGTAAAGAGATAAAATGCCATTTCTCTTACATGTGGGCAACGCCTTAAAATAGTATAGGGCCTATACTTAAATAGCGTTTTTAGCATAATCTTCCACATATGTTCAATTAAAAATACTCCTGTATGTCACGATTCATAAATGTAGCCTTCAAATGCATTTTTAAACGCAGTTAATTGTCATGTGAATGTAACATTAATCTCACATGCATTCAGATACAACGCCTATAAAAGAAGTTACCGTAGCTAAGTAATTACACATATTAACTTACTTTCTGATTGCATAATAATGGGATAGACAGCAGTTCCCCATCGCCTTGTCTTAACCTGAATTCGAAGCTAAAACCTGTCAGTGTTGTTCTAAACAGCTACACAAATAAGATACGTCGACAGAATTCTTAACAAATTAAATATACGTAGGCTACAGGCCCGAGCTCAAAGAGATGTGCGTATCAATAATACGGCAAAAGTAACATCTTTTAAATGATTTATTCGTGGTCATTCCTGCTTTTCGGATTCCTGGAGCATTTTACATGTTTCCACCCTCTAAATTATTGAATTTTAAAAATAAATAGATGGCTTTTAGGTATATTTCTAAGCTTCATTCCTAGTCGAGTGAGTGATGTTGGTAAGCGCTTAACATTGAGGTCTGTAGCACTGGTGATGAGTGACTTTTTGAGGTGAGTATAGAGTGACGCCGGAATGAAGTGCCTGGGGAAACTGGAGATTCCCGAGAAAACCCGCCGACTAACGGCATCGTCAGGCACGATTCCCAAATGCGAAAATCCGGAGACCGACCCCGCCGAATCGAACCCGGATCGCCTTGGTGGGAGGCGAATGTCCTGACCATTTGACCACCGCGATATCTCAGCAGGCGTAAGCGATACAGAGGATTAATTGAAACCACATTTTGTTATTTTTTCAATGCCCTTAGAGTTAGAGGTCGAATTTCAAAAAATCATGAAAACACTTTTTAGGAATATGCATAATCGTCATTTTGAAACAAAAATCACCTCTAATATCTCAACGAGTTTAAGAGTTATAGAGGATTGACTGAAAACACATTTTACGGTTTTTCACCCCCTTCGTTTTTTTTACCCCCTTCGAAAAGCCTAAACAAATTTTAGTATGCATTTTTGTAAGCTTCAGTCTCGAACAACTATCACCTGGATATATCAACGGGTTTACGCACTATCGAGTATTTATTGAAAACATATTTCACCCTTTTTAACTCCTTTAATTTTCGAATTTCGAAAAATGTCTTCTTAATAAGTGCCTACGGCGTAAGAGGAAGTCCCCCTCTTTAGTTTCATGTCTCTAGATCTGGCGATTCGGACTGTGCGTCGATGAGTGAGTGAGTGAGAGGGAGTGAGAGAGAGATAACTTGTGTGTGAAAACTTCATACTTGTCCTCAGTTCAAATGTGATTAAAACGCATATTATTTAGTAAAATAGGTTTCGCATGTTTGGTCTTAATTTTTGATAAGTTTTCTCATTGTAACGGGAGGAGTTCCTACTTCCACGCCAAAAACTATCAATTTTTTTTTTTTTTTCCAGAAAAATATTGAATATCTGAAATGTGGTTGTTGAAACGCGAAGGTAGCATTTTGTTATTTAACCTGGGCCGTAAATGTAGTAACGGATCGTAATTAAGTGTATAAGAATTAAATTTTTACCGTGTTTGTTAGCACTAAACGTAAGTTCGCATATTCGAAATGGTTAACTATTGACTCCACCATAATCACAGTTTCCGTTCAAATTCTTTAACCTTTTGGGCAGGGGGGGGGGAAATACCAGAAAAAACCAGGCCTACACCTACAGAGTTCATTTTTAGATGACATAAAATCCCCGCATATCTCATAGAATGTGATAGAAATATGCTATTCACATGTATTGAATATCGGCTCAGTTTAAGTAAGGTGTAAATTCTACATTATTTACCAAAATACGAGTCCAGAAGTATATAATTCATGTGACTATAAACGTTGTTGTCAGTCTATATAAATAGGCTTACGTGAATCGTGTATATTAATAGCTTGCTCGGTTTCATGAATATTCATGTCGGTCGGCGTTCCATATCTCACAGATATAATTTCCGGACTTTTGCGGCGCTGTAAACATAGATAACCACGTACAAAAACAGAATTATGTTTCTACCGAGTAACAGCTAACCATTAAGGGCGCCGTCTACCTAACATATATTTTACATACCCGAGGCCTAGAGGCTATTTGAGGTGAGGGCGATCGAGGCATCTGCATCTGTTATGTCATAACCTCTACGCGCAAAACAAAGCACTAAAGTGGCGTGCATTCTTTCCGTTGTAGTATAGATTCAATCAGACTTTCAGCGGTGACCAATTAAACTTATGCCTTTCTGATAAAGATGCTGGACTTTCTGGTAGGCATGTTCTCTAGCGTAATAGTCTTCAAAATGGCTGAAGAGACTATAACTTGACATATATAAAAACAAAAAAACAAATATTTTTATATTTAATAAAAATGCTGAATTTTGAAATGCAAATTTTAAAATTTCAAAAATTTTTTAAATACAAAAACATATATAATTTTTTTTTTTTTTTGTTTTTATATGTTTCAAGTCATAGCCTACAACATTGTTATACACTGTGATTTTTTTTTTCCAGTTCGATATGAGAGTTGGTTTTAGTTGCGTACATAAAACCGCACAAGTGCAAATTTTGACGTTTACGACTCATTATTAGAGGTACGTAAAATTCGCGGATTCAATGACTAGAGATGATGGTTTATCGCGGGAAAAGTTGACTGTTTGATGGATTTCAATACACGTCCAGCTTACCAGAAGATTACTGGCTTTAGCTTGTACGTGGAGCTGTTGCCCTATTTGACTGAGCCAATAAGAATCCCGATATTGTAATATTGGATGCCTGGTATTGGTCTGCAGACAGCTACGTTGTGTCAGTGTTTTCA
>PNEQ01027519.1:28334-70108 GCA_003012365.1 Medauroidea extradentata | reverse complement strand
CAATGACCTGTCAGCTAGACTCCACAACTATATGTATATTCCAGCTCGAGCTATCCGTTCATTCTCTGTCAAACCTGTAACAAGTAAAACGTAATTGGTTCCACGTTTTATTCCAAAAGTCTTATTGACTAAGAGTTTCAAGGACGTATCTGATAATCTATGATCCAATCGGAAAGTGACAAACATTCACATGCGTTTGAATTCCAGCCCATCCTGAAACGAATCCGCGATTTTCACGTACCTCTACTCATTATGCAAAAACTATGAGAGATACACAAATTTCCTAAGAGAAATATTTGATCACCATTTCACCATTTATGTCTAAATTAAGAGACAAAAATATCTGGTACAAACATAGAAATAAAAAAAAAAAGCGTTGAAAATTGATGTGAACCGCGGTCTTAAGGGCGCGGTCTACCGCAATTTTCATCGACATTTTTTTATTTTTTATTTGTACCATTTATTTTTTTTTCTTATTTTAGACACAAAATGTGACTAAATTTGGCTCTTGTGAAATTTATTTATCTCTCATAGTTTTCGCGTAATGGCTTGTTAAAGTCATATTTTTGCATGTTTCTGTTTTAACGACTACACTAAAACCAACTGATATACAAAACTCAAAAAAATCACAGTGGATAAAGACATTCCAGGCTACAATGACATGTTCATGAAATTTAAGAATAAAAATTATTTGAATTTTAAAAAATCGCTGAAACTGAAAATAAAAATTTAAAAGTTCAATAATTTTTTTTAAGATACAAATAATGTTTATTCTTTAATTTTATGAGCATGTCATTGTAGCCTGCAATGTTTTTATACACTGTGATTTTTTTGAGTTTGGTATATCAGTTGGTTTTAGTGTAGTCGTTAAAACGGAAACATGCAAAATATGACTTTAACAAGTCATTACGCAAAAACTATGAGAGATAAAAAAAATTCATAAGAGCCAAATTTAGTCACATTTTGTGTCTAAAACAAGGAAAAAAATATCTGGTACAAATACAAAATAAAGTAATGATGATTGAAAATTGCGGTAGACCGCGCCCGCTGTTTCGCGTAAAAAAGTATTCACGCGACACGCTAAAGCACCGCCCATGCACCAGGTACTAGCTGCATGATGTTTTCAATTCTGTATGTAGTATGTGTGTGTGTATCTATGTTCTCGTCAATACCCGTATCTCATTCTCATTGATAGAGAAGGTGACTCATCGCGGGAAAAGTTTACTGTTTGTCAGACTTCAATGTAATGTATTCATTCTGACGCTTTTATTTCGTTACTGGCGAGTCCCTATTTGACTGGGTCTATGATAACTCTTGGTGCGCTATTACTGGAGGTCTGTGATTCGTCTGTAAACAACTAGACTGTACTACATAACCGCGGGTCAACAATACATGACGCAGGACTCTACACTGATTTGCAGAATACGCTGTCAGAACTCGTTCTCGCGATAAATCACCTTCTGTACTCATTGAATGACTGTTATGAGAGTTCCGGTGTTTTCCCAGGAAAGGTAAAAGACTGTGTGTAGACAGTAAGTTCTACTTCAGTCAAATCGAATGCCTGTAAAGAGAAAAAAATACACTGAAAGAATAGTATTGTTGTAGGTACCATGCTTCTGTTAAAATAGGGGGACAACAGTCCTGTTAGGTTGCCGTTACTATATTGAGCGTGATTCTTTAACAGAACATATAGTTACTTCTACTGAACAGTGTTGTAGGAATAATGCAGATAGTACTGACAACCAAACTGGAATGTTGTCCTTGTGTTAACAGAAGTACGGTGTCTACAACAATTCTTTTATTTCAGTGTAGTGAACATGGCTAAAAATTGGGGTTTGGGAGTTTCGGTGCCAAGTCTAAATAAGATAAAGAAGAAAAATACATCTTTAAATCTGTAGTTCAGTATTTCGGTTTTCGACACGTGAAATGTCATACAGTTCCAGATCGAATGTGGAAAATAAATGTAATACCCTAATTATTTGAATACGGAACAACCTAAACATGACGTAAGGGGTCGTAGCATGCACTTATTTGTTTCCTTTTTATTTTTCTTTAGTTTTATTTTGCCGAACGGATAGTTTTTTCTGCAGAAAATATTGTTATTTTTGCATAATACTTATACTTGTGTAGAACAGCGTGTCACTTCTGCAAAGCAAATTGTTACTCCAACAGAACAGATTCTTATTTATGCAGAGCATCTGCAGAACATAGTGTTAATTCTACAGAACATGTTTTCAATTCTGCAGAACATATTGTTGTAGAAACTATCCAGATAGCGCTCAACTACCAACTGGGTATACGTAGAGTCCGGTAATTTTCGCGAATAGAATTTTGCAGCACTTTGTTTCAGTGCCTTACGTGCGCACCTGCATCTCTGCTTTGTGGTCAGTGATTGGATGCCGTTACACCCAGCGTCTGGAAGTTAAACCCGCAAATCACAGACGTGATGTGTCGCTGTTATCCGTGTACTGATTGGCACAGTCGAATGAATAACGACTCTGCACAAAAACACTCTGTCAATAGCCATGGAGTTGAACTGCAGGTGTGCACGTAAGACACTGAAATAAAGTGGGGCAAAAATCTTTTCGCGAAAACTACAGTGCCCTAGGTATACGGTCTCTTATTAAACAACATCATGATTGCTAAGGTAGCTTTTTAGTGCACTTTACTGGAGAGCGCTAGTATGCCGCGCACTTTACGAAAACACGGAAACATGAGGTAGTAATGTTTTGACAACAGTGTAATGAGCAGCACCTCATACTCTTTTGAACGTGTTATTACTTCATGATATTGCGGCGGTCTGACCAGTTGAAGTATCTGGAGTGTTGAACAGCCTCCCTTCACCCTCTCTTTTCCCCAATTATAAATGAAGGATTGTAAACACTCGACCGCAGCTTGTCTATCATAGCTATTGTGTACTGACCGTAAGAGGCGTGTGTACATGTTTCAAATTTCCGCGTTTGACGCTTGGGAACAGTGCAAAGCCTGAGTACCACACTCGACGTGAAGAATATCGCCTCTGTTCACAGCGCGCCAAACTGTTGGGCAAGGTTTTCGTTGCGGTCTTTTTCGAATAGGATTTTAAGCGGTGACCCTACAATTTTATATTTGGATAGTATGAAGTAAAGGCCAGTGCATGTTTCTGATTTTGCACTTTATGGATTCCGGTAATGATTTTTGAGTTTTTTTTTTAGACCTAAAAATCATGTTTCTAACAAGCGTGCTGAATTTTTAATATTATGGAAGCGTGCTGTCAAGTGTGTGTTCTTTGGAAACACGATTTTCAAGACTCTGAAAATGGCCCAAAATAGCTTTTTTCAAACTGCCGTATCTAGGGAAATTTCAACCGGATTCGAAAAGCACCATAATATAAATAAGCGCTGGAATTTGAACCATAAGTATCGCAAATAAAGTATTACGGTCACCGCTTAAAGTCCCATAGAAAAATGAATAATAGTAAAGATCTGCGCGCCAGTTGCTGGGTTTGCGTGTAGAGGCGATATTGTATTACATACGCCGATCAACGTCACTATTAACGTTCCATAGGTTTTGTGCCTCACACCAAGATAAGAACCTTAAAGGGCCGTAAAACCTTCTCAGCCCACCACCTCAGAGACACGCCTGCAAAACGGTTTCGCTGGCCAGCAACATAGCGGGAACGTCTACCGCCAATCAGCGTAAGGCGGCTGCACTGCTATTAGACAGCCAGACTAATAGGAAAGCTAATGAAACACGCAGAAGCCAAACAGACATGGGGCAGGTATCAACATCCTCGGGCAGCCAATAAGTATTAAAAGAGCTTAATTTCTCATCTGCATTACTATTTAACCTATGTTTGTGGTTTACAGGTAGAATCATTGACCTTGAAGTAGAGTTATAGATAGAGATACGCCAATTTCGCAGATACATTCCAGGTCAGGTTGAACGCCAAAATGTATACTTCATAATCACGTGTGTGATTAGCTGGCGGCTGTCACGAAACGCATTTGACTACCGCAAGCCAGTAGTAAATAAGGAAATGATTCCTATAGCTATCGCGTGCTACTCGCTTGTAAGGTTGTAAGCCAATGAATAATCGACTGTTCCAGTGCGTGTACAGGACTGAGAAATCTAGGCTACTGCCAGATGAATCCGCGAAATTGACGTACCTCTATAGTTATAGATAGAGCCACGAGTATATCGCGTATTAATCTTGCAACAGCGTAGACTTCTCAGACCTATACACACACTGGCGAAATTATAATATACACTGGCTTGTAACCGTAACACGTGTTACCACCACGACTTGTTTCATTATTTATCACTGGCTTACAGTCGTCAAAGATGTGTTGAAACAGGTGTCGTCTAATCACAGGAGCAGTGAAGTATACAATATTGGCATTCAACCTAACCTAGAATCAATACGCGATAAAATCGTGCCTCTAGTTATAGATAGATATAGGAAATTTCGCGAAAAGATATTTGCACCACTTTATTTCAGTGTCTTACGTGCGCACCTGCATCTCGGCTTTGTGGTCAGTGATTGGATGCCTTAACACCCAGCGTCTGGAGGTTAAACCTGCAAATCATAGACGTGATGTGTCGCAGTTATCCGTGTACTGATTGGCACAGTCAAATTAATAACAATTCTGCACAAAAGACTCTTGTATACAGCCGTGAAGTTGAGCTGCAGGTGTGCACGTAAGGCACTAAAACAAAGTGGGGTAAACATCTCTTCACCAAATATTCCTGTCTCTAGTTGTAGATGTGCACATGAGGCATTGAAACAAGTTGTAACATTTTTTTTCACCAAAAATCAGTGACTCTATCCATTGGCCGACAAGTTCTTGGCCTGCCAGTGACAGAAGTCCATCAGTAGACATTATGTTGCACAGCGAATACTCAGAGTCTACAATGCTTGTAAATAATTATCGTTTCGTGTTATTCTACTTAGTACAATAAGGATATATGAGGGAGTTTTCAATGGATTGACTTGTAATTTACAAACCATGTAATATCGCAGTGACTCCATGTAAGCACGTGTGTTTTATATTCTAAGTTGATAACGACAAGTAATTATAAATCCATACACTATTTACTTCGGATGTCATACGTTTATTAATATTACATCGGGCGTTTTGTGACGTCATTCTCCACTTACACTTGTATTTACTCTTAAAAAGGGGTATTAGTAGCCATATCTGATTTTTTCCTTTTTTTTATTTGCTCTGAGAAGAAAAGTGTCACATGTGCGATTATAGCGTTAGTTCTGTTTACCTTACGCTACAGTTCGAGCATCGCAGTTAAACTTTTAGCGTATAGTTCGGCCGCACACAGTCCAGCAAATTAAGAATTTTAAATCAATTGTTTGATTGCGGCGTAAATATAAGTTAAAAGTTTAAATGCTATGCAAGTACACTGGCGCAAGATAATTCACGCTATGATTGCAAATGCGACACTTTTTTTCTGTGAATTTCAAAAACGCGAATAATAAAATAATTCAATATCATGATTGGTAACCCAGCCGCAAGGGGATGAAGCGCCATAGCAATGCATTTTCACAATTTTCATCAACTATTTTTTTCACTTACTATCAAAAATCAGTTCTCGACAATCCGTAGATGTTTTATAATGAAGCCTTCCTACATTGTGACATACTCACATTCGTTCTTATTTTTAGAGCTCTGGCGGCAGGAAGATAAAAAAAAAACGTTTTTTCCCGTCTGCCGTTTGTGCTTAAAAAAAGTCTGTGACAGAATGATAATGTAGGAAGGTGTGCAATAGTTGTCAAGCCTTGATTTTCGATAGTGAATAAGAAAAAAATTGGTCGAAAATTGTGAAAATTCACTGGTTTGGCGCTACACCCCCCTTAAGGGTATTGCCTACCTAAGAGTCCTGGTGCGAGCAAGAGTAGGGATATACATGTTAAATTATATTTGGTGAGCTCAGTCATTTCTAATGACTAGAGACATGCAAAATTCGCGTTATCATTTGGTAGCAGGCTAAACTTCACTTTCCTATACATAACAAGAGCATAATCTGCGATTCAATTGGCCACGAACTTTTATGTGTTGTCATCTACATCGACCAGCGGGAGGCGTCGACCGAGTCTATAGTCACTTGGAGTCTAGTCAACTATCAGAAAATAACGCGAATTTTGCATGTCTCTACTAATGACGTTACTTTTGGACAAAGTCATTTTCTGCACTGAGAAGAGGAGACTTTTGCTTCGGGAAAGAAAATGTAGGAAAAATTTATGTAATAATGTTTTCGAGTGTTTTTTTTTTTCATTAAAATACTTATGTGTTCATAATTAGTCCTAAGAACAATTTAAAAAATTCCTTGAAATATCTTATAGCAATGTGAGCCTCGACGATATTATTATTATTAAAGTACTAAAAAAAGAAATTGTAGTGTCTCACATGTAGATTTGACAGGTTCTGAGCTACGTGGAATAATATCCGTATAGGCAGTTCGGAATAGAGTAAACACTCAAAAGAGTCTTGCTAAAGTTCTATTTTCAGCTTATTTGTATCGTTCCGCCCGTAAGGGCTAAATACGGGAAATGGTTAACCTTTCTGGACACGATACTTGATGTTTGCGCGTATAAGATAAATTGTGAAGTCGGTAGGAACGTATACAGTTTGATTAAGAAAAGTTTATTACTTATATAATTATGTCGGTTTAGTTGCACGGAACTGTATTGCGCAATTTCGCTGCCAACCATACAAGCAGTAAAGGAACTAGAGTTAATGTTGACTTATATTTAGGGGCCGGAAAATTTCGCCGATTCAATGACCTGCATGTTAGAATCTACATTCCTATGCATATTCAAGCCCAGTATATTCGTTAATTGTCTGTTGTTCCACTGAGTAGCAGCTAGTGGACAATTGGCTGGGGCTTGAATATGCATAGGACAGTGCATTCTAACATGAAGGTCATTCAATCCGCGAAATTTTCCGGCCCCTATTTATATTCAGTAATGGCTAATTATATTTTACAAATGTTATATTTTTAGTGCTCACTTTATCCCGAACGACCTATATCGTTACTGAACGCCACGCCACGGCTCTCAAGTGGGCAGCGCGGCCCACCTCAGTTTTCAACGTCTTTATTTACTTTTATATTTTTACCAGATATTTTTTTTCTTGTTTTAGACATAAATTGTGATTAAATCTTCCTATTAGGAAATTTGCGTATCTCTCATAGTTTTTGCGTAACGAGTCGTAAAGGTCAAAATTTGCACTTTACAGTTTTATGTACGCCACTAAAACCAACTGACATACCCAACCGAAAAAATTCACAGTGTATAACAATGTTTTAGACTATTATTTGACATACTTAAAACAAGAAAAATATGTTTTTGCATTTTTAAAAAATTGTTGACTTTTTAAAATTTTCTTTTCGAAATTCATAATTTTTTATTAAATAAAAAATAATTTATTTTTTATTTTATATATATCAAATCACAGCCTACAACATTGTTATATACTATGCATTTTTTTGGTTTGTGTGTGTCAGTTGGTTTTAGTGCCGTACGTAAAACCGTAAAGTGCAAATTTTGACGTTTACGACTCATTACGCAAAAACTATTAGAGATACACAAATTTCCTAAGAGGAAGGTTTAATCACAATTTATGTCTAAAATAAGAAAAAAAAACATATCTGGTACAAATATAAAAATAAATATAGACGTTGAAAACTGAGGTTAACCGCGCCCTTAACGTAGTTCCGCAAAACAGTTGACAAACGATAAACAACACGGGTACGTGGATTTAATCTTGACACTCCCGTTTCCTCCGACTCGACATTTCACTGCTATTGGAATTATGTTTTTGCCTCTGGAGTGCTTGATCCAAGTTCTTTATTACTTATTAATTTCCAATGTTAAACTTTATTTATTCATTTTTAAAGATTTAGTAGCTTCCAAAAGTGGCGAACTAATAATTTACCACCGTAAGCATAGGCGTGTTATTTTTACAAACACGATTCAGTAGATAAGTGTACAATTTATTGACAAATTTGAATAGTTTTGCAGTTCTAGGCTACGTGCTATTTTTGAATATCGGGAAAATGATCTGCCGCAATTCTTCGCTCGCGGAGGAGAAAAATCGCTCGCCGGGATGGTTGTGCTGACCGGATATTATCGTACTGCCGTTAAGTTTTACTGTTACGGCCTTAAGGGCCATGATTGCGTGCCGCGAAACTACACGGCAACTGGATGCGTGGCTCGTAAACACGACGTGACGGCTAATGGACACCGTATCCTAGTTTTTACTGCCGCCTTCGCTACGTCTCGGTAATAATTTAACATGGTCCCCCGTGGACGGCTGGTGTAAAAACAGCCGCTGCCTCGCAGCATGCTAATATAACACACCTCGCCTTGGAGAATGTATCTTAATTTGGTATCTCATTCCGCTTTGAAATTGCGTGGTACTTGTGTGTTTGTCTGGGAGGCTCTAAGGCAGCGCTGGAATTTGGCGCCTGTAGGCCTTATTTAGACTTGTAACTGAGAGCGTGCAGGATTAACATGGTGGCCCTTGCATGCATTCTGTTCCTGCCCTGTATAGTGTGCATTGGTCCTACATTGAAAAAAATACGTATTAGTCACCACAAAATATTTTGTCATTATGGACCTTGACAATTTTTTTTTTTTTTTGTGAGGACCACAAGAATTTTTTGCTGTCCCCAATAAAGTTTTTCAGTGACTACAAAAAAGTTTTGTAACCACTACAGAATTATTCCGTGAGGTTCATATTGACAAAATATTTTGTAGACACCACAAAACAGTTTTTTCTGTGTACATTTGTGCATTTAGCGTAAAATATACAAAAGTATGTGTACAGAATATCCTGAAACTAACGCATAATTTAGCAGCTCACGAGTATCCTGGCTTTAATTGAAGACAACGGCAGGCCATTTGTCGTCCGATGAGGGACATGTTAAGTTATTTTTATGATAGAGATATGGTAAACGCCCGGGCGAAGGAAGTAGTGCGATGTGGTTGTCTTCAGGAATTGTCGGGCGATGTATGGCATATGTAGCCTATATGGCCTCAAGTTTGAATTACAACAGGCGAGGCGTTTATATCTCCGATAGTCGCAGACGACAGGTTATTTGTCGGTACCTCGTACTACAACTTTAGCGGAAATATTTTTTCGCCACTATGGTTCAATGATTTATATGTAGAGCTGGTGAAATTTCGCGAATTCAGTGACCTGCATGGTACAATCAAATATCCTATGTATACTCAAGTCCCGACCATTTGTCCACTACCTGCTACTGAGTAGAACAGCAGACAATAAACGAATAGACAGGGCTTGAGTAAGTATAGTATATTTGATTCTAACACGTAGGTCATTGAATTAGCGAACTTTCACCATCTCTAGAGACACTGGTAAATCGCGGGAAAAGTTGATTATTTGCTAGACTCCAACATGCTATGTATAACACTGAAGGCTATATTGGCTATCGTTCATATGAAGCACCATGTTCCTCTTCAACAGACCCAATTATAATCGTACAGTTTTAACACAGAACGTGTGTGATTTGCCAGAAAACTGTTCACACGTGTCACGAATCAGATACTACAGTTTATTGGAGACTATGTTAAATATTTTCGCGATTTTCCAGTGTCTCTAACCATCTCTACTTATATGTAGGGACCCCTAATTTTCGCGAAAATAATTTTGCTCCACTTTGTTTCAGTGACTTACGTGCACATCTGCAGCTCTGCTTCACAATCGGTGATTGGACGTCTTAGCTCTGACGTGTCTTGGGGTTTTACTGGCAAATCACAGACTTGTGAAGTTGTAGTAACGTTATTGTGACTGGCAAAGTCAAATGAGAGACATCGCTTCACAAAGACACGCTGCTAATAACCATGAATAGAGACGGGAAAAATTCGCCGGTTCACTGACCTGTCGACTAGTCTCCAAGAATATATGTGTTCTCAAGCAGGCAGCAGCTATTCAGTAGCTGTTCGATGACGCAGTGAAATTAGCCTACGTTTAGTTAGATTGTTATTATTGACTCGGCGACTTCCAGGAGCTGTCAAATAAGTAAACGGCCAATCGTGAAAGGGGCACGAACGTATACTTGCTGGAATTCCAATGTGTGCCTTAAAGAAAACGCGGATTTTTCAGGTCCCTAACCATGAACTAGAACTGAAGATGTACACGTAAGGCACTGAAACAAAGTGGGGCTAAATTCTTTTCACGAAAATCAGGGTCCCTAAAAAGAATTGAAGTTGCAGGACCGATATGAAGGTGCATTTGGAAGCTTTACTAGGCATGCAGTACAGGGATGCTGCCAGCAGATCTATCATCCGTCGAGTAAGACTACAGGAGTTTAAAAAGTACCTCGGTTAGCAGGGCTAGTGTTACAGTTCAACACCATACCATCCTTGAATTTGTTATGTCTCGACGGTACACTTAATTAGTATCAGTGGAATTTGACAATTTCATTAAGATGAAGGTTTTTATGTCTGGCGGATGTGTTGAGTGTCAGTGTTGACTGATAAAAAAAGTGAGAAAACAACAGATTGAATTAGTTAAGTCCATTTCACTATTTAACTAGAACAAATTCTACTGTTCAATCTGTTATTTGAACAAGACAGTTTAAATCTGTAACTAAAATGTCAGATCAACTATTTCACATGATCTTAGTTTACGTGTAATGCGTAGTGTACCACCATTTCCAAATAAATAATATTACTAATTTTAGTTTGTTATACTTTTTAAGTGTTTTGGTAAGTTATACTTAACTGCACATTATTACTTACACTTTAAATTACATCGTAAGAAGTACATTCTCGTAGCGCGGTTGTTATGGATTCAGTTTTATAAATGTTCAGTTTCGTTGTGTTGCCCACAATGGAGACTTTTTTTTATTATTTTTTTTTTAACTTTTTAAGCATGTTTATATTGAGATCGTAGCATTTTTAAAAAGCAAAATTACATTTAATGAAACATTACAAAATTTTTTGAAATAACTAATTCGCTACTTTTTCCATTAGTGTAATCTGTGAGTTCATTTCGCTGGTGCAATCTATAGTTTTTCGCAGATTCCCGATGTAGCAGCCTCATCAAATTCAAACTGTGTAAAGTCACTGGAAACTGTGAATATTCACTATTTACAATTTAAAGTGTAGACCTAATAGCACGGGCTCACTGACCTGACCAGAATTAAGAAAAGAAAAAAAAAAAAAAAGATGACCTAGCCTATAACACAGTTATTTACTTTAAATTCTTTCATTTTGATGTGCCAGTCAGTTTTAGTGGCGTACATAATACCAAGAATTCAAATTTTGACGTTTACGTGCCATTACGCAAAATTATGAGAGATAAATCAATTTCATAATAACAAATTTTAGTCACAACTTATGTCTAAAATAAGAAAAAAAAACGTGGTACCAATGTAAAAAAAAAATTATGACGTAGAAAAGTGATGTAGGCCGCACACGTGACTGCGGCAGACATCAATAGCTCGCTGTTTGATGACAAGAGGATGTGCCATATCTGAACCTGAAATTTGTTACAGGCCGTTCGGGATAAAGTAAGCACTAAAGAAAGATATTGCTTTTGAGAAAAACCATTAGCGGTTCTGCATATAATTTTATACTATAACTATAGTTGCCTTACTTGTACGGTTGGCGGCGGATTGTTGAATGTAGCTCCAGTGTTTTCTATTTAAATGCAACAATAGACTGATTTAAAATGAACTGAATTATACGTATTTGTGTTTTATGTAATTAATTAACTTTTTTATCAAACTATATATTCACAGAGCACAGGGATATCCAAGGGATATCTGAGGGATATCCGGTGGATATCCACTTAGGCAATTAGGAATATCCCTGTGATATCGCTAGGATATCTGTGGGATTACCAAATAAACGCTTTCGGGAAATCCGTGGGTCATCCTCCATGGAATATCTCTGCGTAGTAAGTGATGGTATTTATGTCAAAGGAAAAAAAAAACACGAATTCCGAAAAAAAAATTTCCTCTGACTGCACAAGTTACCTTGCACGCGAAAGAATTATATATTTCCCGTAGTTAGCCGGTACGCGCGGAAAGATAGTTAAAGTAATTTGCTGAAAATATAAATTTAGCCGGGATTCTTTGAGTGTTTGTTTTACCCTGAACCGACTAAACATAAAGGCTATTATATTGGCTGAGAGCCGTTACATTCGCTGCCTACCTCAGAAACCAGGTACGAGCAAGGATAGGGACTTAATGTTAAATTTAATTAGATGTTCACTACGTGTCGAATCTATATTTATGACTTCGCTATTTTTTTTTTTTGTTCATCTCGATGCAGCCAACATTGCTGTACGGTCTTTCAGGTTTTTTTCAGCTCCTTAAATTGTGAACAAATAAGTTTTTTATTCATGGCCAAAAAAATACTCGAAAACACAGAACTCATAATTTTCTTGGACATTTTTTTCCTATAACAGTAAAGAGATCTTCTCAATGCAGAGGCTGTTTTTTTTTTTTGAAAGCGGTACCTTGAAAGTTGACTGATCCCAGCTGAATATAATTGTTTAACATGTAAATAAATATCCGTGCTCGCGCTTCGACATTGTGGAATTTGCTATTTATAATTTTTAAATAGGCTTCCAAGACAGATCTTTACTATTTCTCTGACACATGTAGGCCGTTATAAATCATATCTGTTATACTTTCAATATTCAATCTCTGCAACGAACTAGACCCACTGTTTTATAGCCCTTCTGCAGTTTTGAAATATAGCACTGCCTGAAAATATTACATAATATGCCTCAATTTTATCTCCACCAGTTACAACATACACTTGATGCAACACTGTAAAATTAAACTTTGTCTACGTATCTCATATTAGTGTGGAAAATATAGCTGTTTTCAATTTACGTTGTCAATTTTGTATGGAACTTTTCAACTGACATCTTAAAAACTTTCTGTGTGTGCAGAAAGTGTCGAGTTAGTGCAGTGCAGGAATTGAATTTAAGCCTTTCGTTTTTTAAAGTGATAAACATTTGGACAATCGACATTATGAACTTTGGTGGTCATATTCTAACTTCGTAGCTTTTATTTTAAGTAAAATTTGAGAGTTTACCAAGACACATTTTAGATATTTTAAATCATTATTTGTTGACAAACTTTGCTCCTTTACGTAAGACATGTGTGATCTGTGACAGTAATTTGAAAGTATTTTTCAGTCGGCACTTTAAAAAAAAAAAATGCGTTCTGTGTATTAAATGACTTCTTGTTTGTTATCATTTTGATTGTTAGACATGGGAAAGTTGCATGAAATAAAAAAAAAAGTATCGCTATCTATTTATCGCATGTAACTACAGAGCCAGTATAAGTTTTCGAAGTCTGTTGTGTACAGAAATCATTATTTTAGTCGTTCCTTTTCCCGCATGAAGCGCTGCTACGTATTGAATTTGTAGTTCACAGTGGTGCCGCTAGATGTCGGGGCTTGTATGTTGTTGATCGCTAAGGGACTAGATTGCTAGTTTAGTTTGATTTTATTATTTATTTATTATTATCCACCTGTTGATTCCTTTGGGAGCTGATAGCTCATGGGATATAGGCTTTGTCATACAGTGATACATAATTATTTATAAGCACAATATAACTTAAAACCTAACAAAGTATTGCCCTGTAGCATAATAAAACAATCACCCAAGTTTAATTTAGTACATATTACAGTAATAGTACAGTTACTATAATCTATCATACATTTGATATTAAAGCAGTATAATGTTATGTCATATGATTTCTATATGACAATAGTACGTTAAATATCAGGTCTAGCATTTATACAGATCAAGTATTTCAAGAAATATATTGTCAATAATTTAAAATTTTGACTAGGGTATTCAATACACGGTATTTCTGCAGTCTTTATGACATTAACCTAGATATTTACCAACAATTGATTTCAGCAGCTGAGTAGAAATTTTTTTCTTTTATATATTTTTTGAGAACTCTCTTGAATTCTTTAGAGTTTTTTAAAAATAAGCTTTCCTTGGGCAATTTATCGTAAAATGTTATACCTCTATGCTGGACCCCTTTTGAAAATGCTGCTGTGTTATGGTATTTTGGTTTTAGTTTGTAATTATTTCTTGTTTTGTATGGAATATTTTGTTCTAATTCTGTAAATGTATCTGTGTTTTCTCTTGTAAATAGAAGTAATCTGTATATGTATTCAGAAAAAAACGGGAGGATATTCAATTTAACAAATAATGGTTTACATGATGTTATCATTGACATATTTTCAACGCGTATTTGTATTTTTGTTAATTAATTTAGTCTTTAATGTGGGATAATGTGGTTTTAAACGCACGTAATTCACTATTAAACATTCTCAACGAGCAAGTTGTATTTTTATCTCTCCCTTCATATTTTAGGTACAATTGACGTGCTATAAAAAGCAACACAATATTTAGAAAAAAATTAACGGCTTCACGGCCACGCTGTTGTCCTCAACTTTAATGTCTTTTTTTTTTTTTTGTTAGATACAATAAAGTGCGAGACGGAAGCGTATCGGAATTGTGGTGATGTGAAATCAAATTAAATAAATAATTCAATGGCCATTAGTGTGGTACAGTATAATTGCTATGTTTTTTGACATTTTGAGGCTACAATTTTTGTTGTCATCAGTCAGCTGTAGGTTTGTAATCAGGAAAACGTATTCGGTGTTAATTCCTTCCGGTTGTACTAATAAATTGATATTTGTACAAAGTTCTACACAACATTAAAAAAGTATGGGTTTTTGAAATTTACTCATAGTTAGAACTAACCCATTTACACAAATAGGATTATTTTCACTTAAAAAATAATGAAATGACGTACTAAACAGAAATATTATTTCTGACAGTTTTGTGTATTACAAAAATTTGTATGCCTAAATAAAAAATGTTTCTAATTTTTACAGAATTTTTCCGCAACATTCCACTATTTATATTTTAGGATTCGTTAGATACGTCACAGCATTTCTTTAGTATAAAGTATCTTAATAGCATTGTACCCTTGAACAACAGCATCTTACATTTCACTCTGTTAAGATTTACGCTGTCAACACAAAATTGTGGTGAAAAGCTTTAATTGTTTAGTAAAAACAGTTTTTACGTTGCCACGACCGAACGTAGAATGACAAAAAAAAACAGCCTCCAGTACGTCAAACATATAAGTAGTAGAAGATGCATATCAACAGAAAATTAAATATGTAGATTTAAAAAAGCGTCAAATTGTTTAGTCATCATTTCGCAGGTTATTTTTATCTTGCCTTAAACCTTTCCGACTATACTTTCTATCGTAAATATAACATCGTACTTTTACTGCTGTTGTGTGTATATATGTTTGTTGATCGGAAGTGAAGTCAATTGAAAACATTTAGTCACTATGAAGCCCACCAAAATTTTTGTAGTGGTTACTTTCTTTGTTGTCACTGTATGAATTTACTGGGGGTAGTAATTTTATTTTTGTGGTTAGCACAAAATAATTTGTTAAATTCCATAATGACACAAAATATTTTGTGTGTGTGTACAACCCCCCTCCCCCTTCCTCAATGGCGAGTCATTTATACAGTATAAAGCTAACCTGGCGGGTAGTGCAATCCAGAGGTAAAATAATTAGGAAAAACATATTCAACCTTGTGCCTAATGTGATTCATGAGGGTAGCCGGCAAAGGTGGAGATTGAACATTTGTAAATACAACATAAATATGTCAAGCTAATGGCATTCAGAAACTGATACGTCATGCATGTCGGTGTTTCAGGCTGCCTACCCCTGAGGCGTCCACACAGCCACTTCCAACTGAACATGTGATATCTGTGGAAACAGTCGGGATGGGAACATACTCCCAATGCGACCTTTTATATTCATTTTTGCTTGCTATTTAGCTGCATCTCATGCCAAGTCGCTTTGGCCATTGTTCACAGACAAACCCTTATATAGCGTATTATAGCGTCTACTTTCTTTAACATTATATTCTGTATTTCTTGTCTTCACGTAATTTACCTGTAAACGAATTACGCTCAATGAAATTATCTTGTCATTTTATCTTGCGTTTGCACGTTGAAAATCTCCAAATGTGAGGCCGTCTTCGTGAAAATTCATATAAAAAATGGCAAAATGTTCGGTTGTTAAAAGAATTTGCCAGTTATGTCTTTAAACTTTGAAAAGTAGTTCTTCGTTGTCGCCATAGTTTCAGTTCTATGTTTAGTGTTTCTTATAGCTAAACAAAAACTTGAAAAGTGTGTCTGATAACTGATTATACAAAAAATATGCAACGAAAAAATTGTTAATTTTGGAAAAATTGTTCCAACTATAGTGTTTACTTACAGACGAGAGTTCCATAAAAATATGGAAAGTACCCAATCTCCTTAACGCCTGTTCGGACGATTTCAAAGGCCTGTGCATGGCTATGCATTTTGTACATTACATGTGAAAATTATGTTCATCTACATTGTTAACTTTCTGAGTAAATAAAAGTAGCTAGACTTGGCTTAGAAAATACTCTATAAATTTTTTTGTAAAAATTGCAAGGAAAGTCTAAAATTTAATCATTGAATTTTACATTGAATATGTAATTAAAAAACAGCTAGTATGTCAATTACTATGGTCTGATGGAAAAGAAGTGGGAGGGGTTATGACCTCTCCATCAAACAAAAAACCAAAATTACAATTATATGCTGAAGGGCAATTATCTGTAAGTTTAAATCAGATTATTGCAACATTAACTGTGATTTCGACATACTAGCACTTCATCAGATTCCTACATTTTGAATCGAAACATTAGATCCATGCCAGCACAATCATACTGCGACCTCCCTCCACCCTTAAAAATATCTTTATCCACCCCTGCCTACTAGGGGCGATATGCGCGGTCAGAAAGCTCAAGATGCGTGCTTGAATCATAATGCATCCACCAGTTTTTTTTTTTCAAAACAATTACTTCTAAAATTATCTGTTTTAACAGTTATCCAATAAATAGCTTAATTATCATTATCTAAATTAAAATCCATTTGAAATGTAGTTTTTCCTGACTGCATGTACTCAGAAACACGGATATACCTAGTTTTTTTTTCTAGAATATCGTTATTTGTAGCTATACAAGAAACTTTTACTGGGTTTCCAAAGTATTTCCTTGTAAAAGTTCAAATTTTTGGAGTGTAGGCTGGTGGAGTGCTAGTGGAATTTCTCTCCACTTCCGCCAGAAGCCCGGCTGCTGTATGTGGAGAACGAGTGGTATAAAAAGTACCGGGCGTGAAGGATGAATGCAGGCGAGGGATGAGATGAGATATGTCAATAGTGAGTTGAAAGCGGCAGTGAAGCGCTCTCCACACACAAGCGCGCCTAGCGTTTGTACGCCGGAACTTTCGCGCCGGCGCATCTGTTCATTCCGTTCCATGAATCCACACCCCGTGTTATCCCGTCAAGTACGTTTTACGCACCGAAATGGAGAATGTGTACGTACAGTCTACCGAAATACAGCTAAACCGATTACGAAGTATATTTCTTCTGGTTGTTAAATACTGTAGGGTGGTTTTTAATCTTAAATTTTAATCCTTTTACATGTTTGATAGCCTATTGCTAGAAGCAGATTATCTAAAGTAGTGCCGCAGTTCACATATAAACCTACGAACGCTATTTTTTTTTTAATTTACCAAGAATTGTTTGAGAGAACAGCGTACAGTGATTTTTTTACTAATGATGTTTTAACGGTAGAGAATGTGTTATTAAATTCTGTCTTATTTACAGACCTAAAAAATATTATGGTTTACTAACCTGTATACATCCTATTCTCCGTTCACTCTTAGTTGAGTTTTAGGATAAACAAAGCAAATTATAAATAAACATGTTCATTGGCTGCCGACCGCCGTGCACTGTGATCTTGCATAAGAAATAGGTCTTTGTTATCTGTCGTGTACATATAAATTTACCTCTCCATCACTTAATGTGAGAATTTTATTAACAAATATCTAAAATATACAGACGTTGCAAACACAATCTACTACGCTATATGTTTATTACTATAATTATGGTTAGCGGACGACACGTCCGTACAGTTGGTTCACGAGTTATTTCACGACTGACGCACTGCTAAACGTACGAGTTTCTTGGTACACTTGCCAGTATTTAAAGATTTACGATACTCTGAAAATACCAAAAGTTTAGTTCAGTAATTATTACCACAGTAAAAATAAGTCAAAAATATCACAATCAGATATATTGTTTTATTTTTTCAAAGTATTTTGGACGTTAACGCGTCAATGTTGTGGTTACTGCGAATGTTTTCTTTCGTTCGTCCATTTTCCGTTCCAGTCCGTCCGAACCACGGCCGCGTGGTCCGAACCAAAGTTCCTTGTTCTATTTTGTTCCGTCCTTGCGTCGGTTTATATTTACGTCGCTTGCGAATTAGGTTATGTGATGCTGGACGTGAGCAGTGAAAATGTCTTGCATTGTTTTCGAAATGTGGATATATGTCTTCATTACTGAACAAACTGTGGTGATGTTTATAAGGTAAGAGTAAAAATCTCGCATAGCAATCTTTATATATATATAAAAAAACAATATGTGTCGTTAATTATCGACAGATTGTTTGGTGATTTATAATATGTAATTTAAACGAAGTACAAAATAATCCATGAGGACTTTACAGTAAGTTTAATCACTCATTTTGTTGACAACTTTTTTTTCTGCATGTAGTACCAAATTTTCGTTACGTTAACACCGGAATATTTGAATACAATTGTTAGTCATGACTTGACAATTACTATTAAATTTTGAAATATACAGTAATTGCACATGATGTCAATATTTTTATTAAGTTTTTATGTAATTTTTGTTTCCCTATCTCGATAACACGTACAAAATTTTCACGCAATATTGTTTTAATATATACGGCGTTGTTGTTTTCTATGATGCCGACTGTACACACTTTTGTCGGTTGGAAATAGTACGTCGGCGTGACGAACAAATTGAGCCAATTAGAAGCTAGCGAAGTGCAATGATATTACGTTATTTGTTTTCATCAGAACTCAACTTAGAGTGAACGGAGAATAGTAGCAAATACAATCATTTTTCAGTTGGCCAACTGTTGGCAGAAGCGGCCAACGGTCGCTAGTATGACAGTCTACTTTTGCTGGAATGGTTGTTAATCAGGTCATGTCAGTAAATATGTTTGTAGTTATACTGAAATAATTTTAATGCGGGCAACTTAGTTTAAAAGACTGGCACATTTCAGTGTACGGTCCACAAGCAGATTTCGCAAACTAATACACAAGTATCTGAGTATAATAAGAATGCTTGTGGTACACTTTTGGTTAATGTGTGGGTGATTTCGTTATGCATCATTAGGGTCCGGTAGTTTTCGCGAAAAGATTTTTGCAGTACTTTGTTTCAGTGCCTTACGTGCGAATGCATCTCTGCTATGTGGTCAGTGATTGGATGCCGTAACACCCAGCGTGTGGAGGTTAAACCCACAAATCACAGACGATATGTGTGGCAGTTATCCGTGTACTGATTGGCACAGTCAAATGAATAACGACTCTGCACAATAACACTCTTGTCAATAGCCATGAAGTTGAGTTGCATGTGTGCACGTAAGGCACTGAAACAAAGTGTGGCAAGAATCTTTTCGCGAAAACTACTGGGCCCTATGCATTATGTATGCCACGGGTGCATTCCGAACGTTTACTGCCTGTGGGCTGCTTATCACGATCATATTGAATTCTAGTTTTTTCCTGATAGAAAACGCGAATTTTCCATGCCGATAAGCCATGATGATGCATTTTCGTATGAAGGCATCTGATTTGTAGTCATCAATAAACTGTCTCATAATTTACTCTTTGTCACGTTTTATTGTTTAGTCTGAATTCTGGCATAACCCAGGCACTTCTGAGTATATTCTGTCGCCGTATATCGTTACTAGCTAATTTAAACTGGTAAGTTATTTCAGGAATATAAGCTAGCTATAGTTCCGTTACTGCTGACGACCACTGGCGGTCACTGAGGATGATTTTCGGCTGACTCCTCGTGCGAGGTTGCAACGACTACAGATGCCACTGGAGTTCGGGAGGACACGTAGCATCAGTAAAAACGGATCTCGGTACGAGATTCAAAACATTTGCATGCATTGCTATGGGATTTCCCATCGTCTGGGTGTACTCTATCTCTCCTGAATGTTTGTAACCGCTGTACTGATACATCCTGTATACATTTAAAAGTAGCCATTGAATATATGCATTAAAATTCATTTCAAATTTTCTCGGAATCACCGTATCGGACAGTTCTGTGAAATAAAGTTATTCTTACATGAAATGAAACTTTTAAATATGTTACGACTCGTTATTTTCTAATAAAATTCGTATTCACGTACAAGTTTTCTGTAATTTACACGTTCATCGCTTTCAGTCGTTCAGAAACTCTGAAATCACTGACAGCGACTGACTGTTTATGTATTGATAACTGATATGGTTACGTTACTGCTGACGAAGTTCGACCGCTTGGTTCAGTGGTTAGAACTCACTGACCGGTGAGCCAAGGGTCACGGATTCGATTCTCAGCTGGGGAGGAAAATTTGCAGTTACCTCCCTGAGTTCAGGACTGGGTGTTGTGTTGACCCCTCGTCGCCATCTTCGGAAGACAGTGGCGAAACACTGCAGTTTCTACTCGCCTAGTAGCACCTCAGTCGTTCCCCCTTAGGTTCAAACCAAATTCCGGATTGAGAACTCATCATCACTGCTGAAGAACACAAACAGACCATCAGTGTTTTCAGTGCTAATTAGCAGTAATGGAAAGCGGTGTGTGTCTACGAATAACTGGACGACTTGGTCCGTGTGGATTAAATCCAGATATAGTTTATCTCATACAAATATTCCAAGTTTTGACAATTCATTTAAGTGTGTCTGTAAACAAGATTGCATAGGTCTTGCTTATCAAGAAAGACAGGTAGGTTTAAAGGTCCAAACAATGGAACTGCCAGGCTAATTCCTCAGAAGAGAACTTGTTACATGAGACAGACTATATTTGACATTTACTCTTCCCTGCCCAAAATCTGTGTGAGTTAATGACCTTAGTTTGATAGGGTTTCGCCTACCTGTGGGTATTTTGCGTGGTCGGCATCAGAGAACTTGCGGCCAGTAAGGACTACTCTTGCCCACTCATCACTAACCCTGTGACCTCTATGCGCAGGACGGTCAACTGGCGGGCAGTTCTCGCGTCCCGTCAGTGAATCACCTGTTGGCCGCTGTGGCTAAGTGGTTAGACCACTCGCCTTCCAACAATGTGATCGGGGTTCGACTTCTGGTTGGATCGGACCCCGGATTCTCGCATGTGAGAATCGTGCCGGACGATGCCGCTGGTCAGAGGGTCTTCTCGGGGATCTCCCGTTTCCCTCCCCTTCATTCCGGCGCTGCTCCGTTGTAGGGCCTCATCTCGTGTCATCCTCCGGGGTAAACAGAGGCCTACAGGCGCCTTGTTGTAAATCTGCAGTTCAGGGTGTGACACCTGGCCTTTGGGTACCGTCCTCATACGATAGATAGATATATATATATATATATATATATATATATATATATATATATATATATATATATATAAGAATCGCCTCGCCGTTGACGTAAAGCAATTACTATATTTTAGGGGTAGATAATAAAATGATCGTAATACAACTAAGTTGGTGTGACAAACATATAACAGTAAAAACTGTCTCTGTAAATGCATATTTTAGTCATTTTCACGCTCCTAAAATACACGTAAGAAACGGAATTAGAGAAGGCTTGTATTGTATATAATGTCTGATGCTTTAATGAACTAAGTACGTATTCGTAAATGTTCGAAAATATTCTCAATTCAGACGTAATCTCTGAACTTCAGTTATGATTTACTTACACCACTGTAAGTGTTTAGGTGTTTTGAATTAATTTTTGCGCAATTTTCGTTTAATGGCAGATGCTTTGGGCATAATGTAGTTTTATTTTGGATTAGTTTTGCAGGCAATTTTAAAATTAAATCGTTTTGTGAAAAGTTCTTCCTTCTTTATTTTAACAGTGAGTTTTGGCAGCAATTTTTTTTTTTTAATTTGGATTATAGCTTTCTATGTCTCATTCATATAGTCTATATCTAAAATTGATTTTTACGCTCCTTAAAATGCCGAATTGGGTTTTTTTGCGGTCCTTTTTACGTGTGGAGATTTTGTTGCAGAATCTTTTAAAAGGTATAGGCATGAACAATGCTATGAAATTATAGGGTCACCACTGAACTTCTCATAGAGGCTAGTTGTCGGTGAGAATACTGCACGCCAGTTCAGAGACTTACGACTAGAGACTAGGAGGGAGGCGTGATGTGTCGTCCTTACCGCTTCAGCATTTGAAGGCAAACTATTTTCGCCCAGACGGCTACCTTAAGAGCATCTGGCGAGAGCAAGGATAGGAATTTACAAGGTTAGTTAAGTTCAGATAAGTGGGAGCCCTGTACACCATCGTTACAAACAAGCGAGAATACAGTACAAGTAAGGTAAGTGGGCATTACGTCTCGTAGACAGCGAGGTCATTAGAGACGGTGACACACAACTTTGAAGGCAGAAACTAGGAAAGGTGTTATCCATGGCTTATCTTGAGGAACCATCCCCGCATTTGCCTGGCTCGATTTCGGTAAGCCATGGAAAACCGAAATCAGGATGGCGTAATCTCGCTCAGTAAACTTTGTGTACAGTGGGTACCCACGATTGTGACTGACCTCAACAAGGAGCGGCAGAAGGCATCGGCCTTGACATATCTTCAGCAGTACGCAGACAACAGAGAACAGTTTTCGAATGAAATTGGTACAGGAAATGAAACATGGATTCATTTCGACAATGAAGAAACTAATTTTACATCTCAACAATGGACGCACACGCATTCTCCAAGTAAGCCGAAAAAGTATAAATGGATATTCGTCACCAATAAACTGATGGCTACAGTGTTTTGGGATCACCAAGGTGTGTTGCTGATTGATATCATGGAGCAGGGGACAGCTGTCAATACTGCTGCGTACTGCTCAACATTACAAAGGCTACAGCAATCGATTGTTAGCAGACGGAGAGGAATGCTGAATGCTGACAACGGGTGTTATCTTGCTTCATGACGATGCCGAACCGCATAGTACTGTCAATATTCCAACAAATTATTACAAGTTTCCAATGGGAAGTGTTTGTTCACATTCCGTACAGCCCATATTTGATTGGCACCGTGTGGCTTTCATCTTTTTCCGACATTAAAAAAAATTGATTGGGAAGACGACACTGCAACAGTATGCCGAACTGCGCTGTACTGTGACAAAAAGGTTCAATTAGCAGGTAGCAACTATTTGCAGAGGATGTAGGAAAGCTGATGCATCGGTACAAGTGTCTCAATCTGCGTGGTGACTGTGAGTAATACTAAATGAAAGATAAACGTATCTTTTGAAAGTACAAGCATTTTGTAACTCATTCCCGTATTTTACAGCTCATCGCAGGTTGATAAAATAACCATCGCATCTTAGATTTACTTAATTATAATGTGTTTGAACTTTACTGTACACTATTTGCATGTACTTTTAATAATGTGAATTGACTGTTGTATATTCTGTTCATATACTATTTAAAACATAGTTTATAGTGGTGTATATATTTTCATACATGTCGTGTATAAACTCTTGTATTTGATACTTGTGTGTTTATGCCTGACCGCTCGATTACCGGGAATCCCGTAAGTCCTGGCGCGAGCTTTAGAAATTTTCGTCCCGTCAGAGGGTAGGACCTGTTACCCGGGGGACGTTTATCTTCTTCAATCGCTCGAGTGATTCTCGCCCTTTTTCAGGAACTTGAGTAGAGTTGCCCGTGCTCGCGGATACTTTTGACAAAGCACGCAAGTTTCGCTTGCCGCGGGAGTTCCTTCCGGCGGCTCGCCCTCCCCAAGACACTGTGGGAGGAAGAATCAGCTGGTGGCGTTCCCACGGCAGTTTGCCGGCAGTTTGGCGCCCTACCAAGGTTGCTGGGGAGGGTTGCAGGGGGAGGCTTGTTCGGCTAACGAGCCGACGCGCCAAACAAGGAGTACTTATCCATTTAGAAGCGCGCCCTGGCGCCCCCTAACACGCGACGCTTCGCCCTCCTTCCTTGCATCCTCCGTGGATTACACACCGCCGCGTCGCTTTCACACGTCGTCGGGCGCCACTTCCCCTCCGTCATTAGCCCTCCCCTCCCTTCTCTACCGTACCCCTTCCCTCCTGTCATTCCCTTTTTCCCTCAGCCTCAGGGAGTGGAAATGTATGGCAGCTTCCGGAAACGCCGGTTTTCGAGCGGGATTGGGGTGGGGGGGGGGGGGGGGGGGGGGGGGGGTGAGAATCCAGGTGAAATGATAAACTGCAGACGAGGACAGATGCAGATACGCGCCGAGGAGAAGTAGAGGAGGTTTAATTAAAATCATTTAGATGTGAAATTTCAGTGCGAAAATTTTCGGAAATTCTAATTCTGTTACTCCGCGCGCGCCCGACGAGAGCGCTAATTGGAAGAATCTTTTTTTCGCGGATTCGTTCGGCGGGAGCGCGGAATAACCTAGCTCCCCTCCACCCCCGGACAAGCCGGGCAACTTGACGTATCGTCGTAGATTTAAGCAGAGTGGTAGGCCCCCTGCGACTGGCACAGCTCCAGGCTACGTAGCTGCAATCACTCTCTCTGTGTCCTGGCCCCGAGTTCTTCGTCACGTTTTACGGCCCTAAGGGTCGGCGCACCCTAAATCTGCCGCCGTCCGTACCTTTGCTTGTGTAAGTAATGCTGCTTTCCTCTTTCATCTCCATCTTTAGTTCCCCTGCAACTTACGTTATTACTTTATGCGAGGTTTTTTTTGTGTCCGTTTGTCGTAAAACTTGCCCTCCCTCGGCGGTTACGAAATTCGGGCCAATTTTACGTCGAGATTTACTCCGTGGATCGTCGGAACTGTCACTTTTATGTTAGCTCTCTATCGGATTCATTCTTTCGTACTTATGCTTGCCTTCGTGACGTATTCATTCCTCAGCTTTTTAACTGCTTTGACATGTGTGCCATTTGCTTTGGAGTTCCTCTTACCCTCTGCGTGGAAGAAAAGTGACAAAGTTAATTATTTTATCTATTTCGTGTCAGAGGTGGCTCGTGGGTTGTTGCCAGGTAGGGCTGCAGTTGCCAAGAGCTGTACAGGGTTGTGCGCTGGTTGACTCTGCAGCCACTGACACGCTGATGTGCAGGTGCCCCTTACTACTGAGTGGTCACAAAAGATCTAGTAGCCCGAAAATATTGCATGGTTAGAGACACTGGTAAATCGCGGGAAAAGTTGATTGTTTGCTAGGCTCCAACATGCTATGTATAACACTGAAGGCTATATTGGCTATCGTTCACATGAATCACCATGTTCCTCTTCAACAGACCCAATTATAACCGTACAGTTTTAACACAGAACGTGTGTGATTTGACAGAAAACGGTTCACACGTGTCACGAATCAGATATTACAGTTTATTGGAGACTATGTTAAATATTTTCGCGATTTTCCAGTGTCTCTATGCATGGTCGTTGGTCAACGGCGCGTTCATCAAGAGTGTACGGTTCCGACTATCTGCAGCCCCACCTGGCAACAACCCACGAGCTGCCACTGCATCTTGTGTTTCACACTAGGTTGTGTTTCATGAATCTGTAGGACCTTGATAGTTTTATTATACTCGTGTTGCCAAGTTTCGAACGTTTCTTGACTAATTGTTTTCCACATTTACAAAAAACGTATGTAAGGAAACTAGTCGCAAAATAATGCTGAGTAATGATGTTATACTATTTTTATGTTTTCACTAAAATCGCACCTACGGTTTTTGTGATGTACAATCAAGTAAAACTTACTGACATATAGAAATGAGTAAATTGAAATTTACATTGAAGTAATATACGAAACAAAAAATTAAGACAGGAGAACTGACTGTCGGGAAACTGGGCTTTTTGCATACTTTTTATTTGTAGCAGTACCTAAATTTTGTAAAACAACTATTGCTTGCTAAGCATACCTTGAGACAATAATATGACAATACCAATTAGTGGCCTTCGTTAAATTTGCTGTACGTAATTAGGAATTATTTTTTTTACAACACGAAGACTGTAGCATTTTGACTGTGCTATCAAAATAAATATTTGTACAATAGATTTGTAATCACATATAATATCAACAAAGTGATCCTTCTTTGGCTCGGTCGTAGTTAGGTGGGTACTATGTCTACTTATTTTGTTTATAAATATGTGTGGAAACACAGTGTTTACGTGCTAGGGCCACCGGAAAGGGAAGGGGATGCCTATAGAATGTGAGATGACTAGGGACTTCTAATTGCCGAGAAAATATTTTTGCAGTATTATGTTTCAGTGCCTCACGCGCACATCTGCAGCTCTATGTTCAGTGCTGTCACTTGGCTTGGGGCTCTACTGGCAAATACAATATGAACAGTATCACAGTAACCTTGCTCTGATTGGTGCAGTCAAATGAGAGACAGACACGCTGCCAATAACCACGAAGCACAGCTGACGAAAGCACTCAAACAAAATGGTACGGAAATCCTTCAGCGACAAACTCGTTGTTTTATCTATTGTCAGCACACCCCAAGTCAATGCCTTTCCTTATGGTGCGGTCTGACTCCGCGTGTTGAATGTTTTGCTTTTTCTTAATTATGAGAGGAAAAGCGTGAAATTTGCGATTATAGTGTGAAAACCCTTGGAGTACCTTCCGCTAGAATACAAGCATCGCAGTTGAACATTTAGCGTATATTTAAACCGCAATCTGTCTAGCAAATTCACAATATATATATAACAACAAATTTAACTTATTGCGGCACAAGGCCACGATCTTTAGTTTATTTCACACAATTGCAAATAACTCAAATTTTTTTTTTACCAAATGCTTTGAAAAAATTTCAGACTGTGTACAGTCATACGATACACAATTTTGGCAGAACATTTTTCGAAATAATGTACCGTTTGCTAACAAAAAATATTTTGCTTCATTTTGACTTATTTTGACAATAAAATATGTGATATTTCAGGGGGGAAAATATCTAAAAATCCGTTTGGTGTATCGTAACAGAAAAATTCAGCTACTGACGATTATATATAAGTGTTAAAACTGTTAGATGAATGTTTGATATATGTAGACCTATTAATTCGCGTTAAAAAACATTTTCGAAACCACTGCAAAACTAACGAGCGAGGCCTTAAATATACGTAACAGTTTAAATTCCATGCTTACAGTGTAGCGCAGGGTGAAAAAAAAATCACGGTATAATCGTAAATTACACACTTTTCTTCTCAGAATTATGAAAGAGCGAAAAGTAAAATATTTCAACTCGTGGGGTGAGACCCCACCTTAAATCATTTGATTGTCTAATTTACGGACGATCCAGGAAAAGCTATAGCCACAGTAGCCATGTTACGAAGCAAAGCTTAGTTTATAGGGTTGCCATATCGAATATAATGAGGCCTGCCATTACGATGTAGTACTTCCCAAACGTACACGAAAAAAAAAAAAAATGTGGCAGCTGCAAAATATGTTGTTGTTATCCATCCTGCAAAAGTTTACTACTGTTGGGTTGATTGGACTGATAGAAAAAGGGGGTTGGAAAGGAGTGGGGGAAGCAAATCACTATTCTTGCCTCAGGCGAAGGAAATTCTAGATCCGTCCATGAGGAAGGGGGGGGGGGGCAGAAGCTTCATGTGCCATATTCACATAGACATAGACAGTGTATATACATTTCAGTTTTTATATGTTAAATGCTGTACATTGATGTGCTGGATTTGTGACATGATGCCGAAGAGAACGAATGGTCGCATGGCAGTTTTAATAGATATTGACAATTTATGATAATTGATGGCATTCACGATTGATTAATTGGAGTGGTGATCATGTGGTACTTCGCAAGTAATTTGTGGATACGGTCTACGTACCGCAGACGGTTACGCACACACGTATACTTGTTTTTATAACTTACAACAAAAGCATACATTTTATACATTCAGTTTGTGACAAAATCTATCCCACATATGTTTAAAATAATTTTTATATTTTTTTCTGTTCCTTTTATTTTTTGCAATTTTTCTAACATATTTTTGTATTATTCATTTAATGCCAGAGTTTTCTTTCTTGTTTACATAAATTTAGTAATTTTTGCTCTCGATTTTTGATAGATTGTAAATATGCGAAATTCATTAATTTTTTTTTCTTTATTGTATTAGGAATGAGTTTGTTAGCAACATTTATTCCTTTTTAGTTACATACGAAATAGTGTTATTTGATGTAATAAACCCCAATTCTTTGTATATTTATATTTTCCGGTATAGTAGAATACAAGCTATAGGATATAGAAAAATATGTTTCTCAAGAATTTATCAAACATGCTTGTTTTACAGAAATTATGTTTTATGTTTCTTCAAAAAATGTTCATACAGTTAATAGGTTAGTATTAAAACTAAATGCAGGTAAAGCATAGCTATTTAACTAACTTATATCTTTCCTCTTTATTTTATGTCAATTTTATTTGTATTCAGGTTAGTTCTTTTTGTGTTTTTGTTACCCCAATAAACGTATTGCAAGAGATTATTATAAACAAGACAAATATTTTGTAAGGATTTTGTTTATTTTTCCAATATTTTAGCTACTGGAACACTAAAAGAGTTCTTTCGAAAAATTTTCGTTATTTCTTATTAATTCTAAACAGTCTATTGTTGGATAAATATGTTGTTGTTCTAGGAAATTTTGGTCACATAATTATTAATTGTTACTTCTGATCGCGTAATTACATTTTTGAGGTAATACAGAAGCAAATGTTTCTTAATCTACTATTTGAACAATTTCGAAAATCGTTAATATGGTTGCCTACTTGTTTGTTCATTCCTGGGCTTGTTAGTTGGCAAATAAAATTTATTGGGTACTTTTATTCTAGAACTAGAATTTATCCATGTTAAATAATCTTTTCATACAGAATTGGCGTTGTTAACTATTACATAACTTTTTTTATATCCTATTTGCATACGAGAATTAAAATTATATGTTAAATATTTTATAATTTCTTATTTGTTAAGAATACCTGCAAAATCTTGTGTTACATGTAAATCCAACGAAAAATAGTGTTCTTTTGGAAGGTATTTTAAAATTTCTGGTAATTCTCTTAGAAAAACATGTAATTTAACATCAACTAATTTTATTTTATAAAGGATAGCGACATAGTTTATATATTTTTTCTTTATAATTTATATTTCGTTGTTAATAATTTCTTTAATATCTGTAATATTGTTTGTAAATCGGAACTTAATAAATAAGGTATTTTTACTTTAACTTCATATGTTGCTAACCCGGATTTAAAAAGTTTGGCCCTTAAAATAATTGTTAAAAAGAGTTTCTGTAATTGGTTAAAATTCTTCTAATTTTGTTCTCCACTTGTGTAGAATAATATATTATTTTAAAAACAAGATTATTATTACTAGTACTTTAATTTTCTTTAATTAACCATAATCCAAATATTTCATTTGTTATTTTTATTTTATTTCCAAGTAGTTCTGTTACATAACATTTTTGTAAGTAGCGTACATTTTATTTTCAGCTTCCATTTGTAAGATAAAAAATTGTATAAAGAAATCTAAAAAAAAGTTAACCGGAACAAAAAAACAAAATTATTATAAAACATAGAAAAATATATAAAACAAAGTTATAAAGAAAATTATAAAACAACTCAACCCAAAATAGTAAACATTCTGAGAATAACTCTAACTAAAATTTATAATATCTCTAACACAAACATTTATAGTATCTCTAAACCAACCCAAAATAATAAAAGAAATAAATTATGATACACCCTTACCCAAAATAATAAAAAATATATAAAGAGTTAAAAAATGTAGCTAGAATAAGACAACATAGTTATTATAAAATATAAATATAAATTTTAGTATAAAAACAATCTAGGTAGCTTAAAGCATATGTTACCTATCTGATAAACAAAACTTGTATGGTTCATTGTAAAAATAAATTGCGCTGGCTAAAATATTTGTAAGGGTTTACTGTAAATTTTAATATAATAACTCGAAATTGTGCTATTATTGTTAGCGGCAAAAATCTAAATGAAGGTAAGTTTTTTTTTTTTTTTTTACTTTTTCGCATTGTATTAACTATAAAAACATTTTTCTGAACTTTTTAAATTTAATTTGGCGCATTTAGTGACACCTTCGTAATTAATATGATTATTATATTTATATCTGGATTACTTAATTTTTTTAACAACACATTTTGGAGGTTGTGTTTCAACTACTTATTTCCTCAAATTACAACTTTTTGGTAAACTTTTTTAAATTGTAAATTTTATAAGCTTTTTATGATTATATATATTTTTATTTGATTCTAATTACGGTTATTTCTACGAAAAACATGGCATTTGAAAATATCGCATTGCGCTCGAACACAAATTTCCCTATTACTTCCGTTAAGGGCGCCGCTTACCTGCGCGTAAGAGGCCCTGAAGTGACGGAGCTATAAGGGCAAACTTGAAGCGCGCAACAAATGCCGTATAGCAACAACGAGCCAAGTGTCAAACGAACGTGCAAGGTTCCCGCCGATCTATTTTTATTATGGTACCATATAATTTTATTGGTAGGAAGTTTGTGGTAAAGTTCAGTGCAAGTTTCTGAGTTTCACATACATCCGGTTAGTACATTTTGAAGTATGGCAGTCTGTAAATGCCGTCTTTAGGGCTTAGAAAACGTGTTGTAATGAGCGTGGTGTCTTACAAGGACAACTAGTCCTTGCCCGAAGTGTGTTTTCTTTTCATATATTGGCTAAAGGGCAATTGTGGAATAGTATCGTAAATAAACGTATTTACGAACACACTGCAATGTATTTGAAACGCGCTGTAGGCGGCAGCCTTTATTGCCAGTAGTGCTATCTTTTAGTTGGGGTAGCGTCGCAGAGAAATGCTAAGAGTAAGTATGAGTCGTGTCAAAAGAGAACTTTCCGTGTGTTAAATGTAATGTAAATAAGATATTTACTTGCAGGTGCTGAACGACCGTATGGTACAGTCTGAAGATATTTAAATTAAAGTCAAATAATATTTTTGTCAATCTTTCGAACTATACAGAATGGCTGTGAATTGTACCGACTAACTTAATGGAGAGATTTTTTAATGGGAAATAAAGTAGGTTATACATTTAAACTTCCGGTAGAAAGTACAAATTAAATATAATTTTAAAATTATGACACGTAATAAAGTCCGTAAAGTACGTAAGATTCCTTACGAAACTTTCTTTATTTTTAAAGTAGAATAACATTTTTCCGCAGTTTGCAAAATGCGAAATTAAATGAGAATCAGGAATAGTGCTTTGAAGTATTCGACGTCACGTTGATTTAGATGGTTATGCGTTATTATACTACAAAAGGCGATCAAGTCTTATCAGTGTAGGTATAGAATAAAGTAACCATCTGCAGAATAGAGAATGGAAAGATATTTCGCTCAAAGAATTTCCTATTAGGCTATAAATTTAATGTTGCTTTCAAAATACACGATTTTCTTCTTCGTGTGCAAGTTTTCAGTGGAATTTCTGAGAAAGTTTACTATTTGACCTGGTATTTTTCTGCAGTATTCGCGCGACACGTCTTGTACAGGATGAGTTTTCCAAAGCCACAGTCCTTCCTAGTCTTCGAGTATAAAAGGTGTTGGAACCGAATTACCTGTACCTTTTTATACAAAATAACAGCCGCCCCACCTTCCCTAAAGAGAGAAATTTTGACTTGGTTACTTATTGAAGTGTAGGCTGCTGATGAAGGTGGTACACATGAGACATAGTTGTACGGTTCGGTTTTGTTGGTAGAAGCTTGATACGTTTCATTCCCACAGGTCTCGGCAAATCACTTCATTTCTGGCCGGGGTAAGGGAAGGTGGTGTGTCGGTATAAGGGGAGGGGGGTTAGACTCGTTGAAAGTAACGTGGTTATTTCCCCTGACGTGATTGTGCTGTGCTGAGACCATCATCCCCTAGCGAGGACCTGATTCAATAATATTTACTGCCCCGAGTGTAATCACGCTCGCTCCTTCTCGCCTCTGCGTTCCTTCTCATTGGCTGTCTCGCTCTCACGCCGCCGCGTAGTTTTCAAACTCAAATCGATTCCATCTGCGCGGGAAGGCAGGCATTTTCCTCCGCCCGGAACCGTATTTACATAACTAATGGAAGACTCCTCTTGGGACGAGACGACCCGTAAGTCGCGCGATAGGAGACCTCCTAGCCCAGTCTTAGCCTGGTTTATGGACCTCGGCGGCTTACAATCACCCTGCGCGCTTGCTTCTCTCGAGATAATTTCTTTTAATGACCAGTTTGTTGCCGCGCCCGGAAGTGTAGAGGAATGTACATGTTTTCTTGATTACTTACGAGTATTTGTACAGTCTCTGATGTTTGGTTAAAAATAAAATGCGCCAACTTGTTTCAGTGCTATATGTGCACAACTGTAACTGCTTCGTGATCAGTGATGGTTGAGGACTGCTGATTATCGCGAACAGAGTTTTGCCCCATTTTGTTTCATTGCCTTATACCTATACATGTGTGCAGTCCTTCTTCAAGGCCAGTGATTTAACGTTTTAATTCCCAGGAGTCGTGGGGTTCAACCCGCAAATCAAAGACGTGTAGCGTTGCAGTTACCTTACTGTGATTGACTGAGGTAAATGAGAGTAGTCTCTTCATAAAGAAACGCTGCCCAGTAACAACGAAGCATATCTGCAGGTGTGTACGTGTGACACTGAAACAAAGTGGGGCAAATCTCTTTTCACGAAGATCAACAGTCCCTAATGATTAGGGTCCCGATAGTTTTCGCGAAAAGATTATTGCCCCACTTTGTTTCAGTGTCTTACGTTTACACCTGCACCTCAACTTCATGGCTATTGGCAGAGTGTTTTTGTGCAGAGTAGTGCCAATCAGTATACGGATAACTGCGACACATGACGTCTGTGATTTGCGGGTTTAACCTCTACACTCTGGGTGTTACGGCATCCAATCACTGACCACAAAGCAGAGATGCAGGTGCGCACGTAAGAGACTGGAACAAAGTGCTGCAAAATCTTTTCGCGAAAACTACCGGGCTCCACTAATGATGGGTCGTTTTTAACTCGTAGGCCCTGGTGTTCTAGTCGGCCTCCATAGCGTAGTCGGTTAGGCGCTGGTATACGATGCGAGAGATCCTTGGTTCAAATCCCGGCTAGGGCATGGATGTTGCGTTGTCCCTTCTCGTCACTTCACCCTCATCAGCTCTTTAAGACCTCGTTGTTTAAAGGGCCGTAAAACCCTCTCACTTCGCCTCACCCTTGGGTTTTACCTGCAAACACAGACTTGTGCTGTCTTAGAAACCTTACTCTCACTGACAGTGTCGAATGCGTGATGACTCTGGACAAATACACGCTGCCAATAAACATGAAGCAGAGCTGCAGATGTGCACGTAAATCATTTAATCAAGTTGTTACAAAATTCTTTTCACCAAAAAATCGGTGACTCTATCTTACTCCGTTCAATTGAACGCGTTTGCCTAGTTATTTATACACTCGTGAAATAACAAAGGATCTATCAAAATTAATTGGAATATCGGTAGTGATTATAACAAATAGAAGTCGTCCCTTACTGTTGGCGCTCCTGAACGACCTTGAACGTGACTCCTGCGAACACTTCCCGTTGTTTGAAAATGGGTCCATAGTTTAAGAACGCAATTCTCGATATTACAATCGTTTCAGTTACACCGCGCTGTGTTTGCTCAGCTTCCACGTGTCTAATGACTCTCCAAGTCATCGATTCCTCTAAACAATGTTGCTGTATTGACTTCCCCAACTGAACACCATCGCTAACCACAGGCGGCAATGGAACTTTCGTTGTCGGGGAATTAGATCGTGCTTGTCATACTGCTGATGACATCAGACCTGGCACTAATGTCGACTCTTGTTGACTCACACCTTCCTTTACAGCCTTTACGCGTACAGGCTTCCAGTTGTCGAATCACCTGAACATGACTTTAAGCGGTGACTATGTTTTCTGAGTGAGAGTGAGTGAGAGATTTTGGTCAGCGGTCAACATCGAGGTCTTCAGCACTGGTGTGGGGTGACATGATGTGAGCATTGAGCAGCGCCGGAATGAAGGGGCGGGGGAAACGGGCGATCCCCGAGAAAACCCGCCACCAGCGGCATCGTCCGGCACGATTCCCCCATGCGAAAATCCGGGGACCGACCGCGCCGGGAATCGAACCCGGATCGCCTTGGTGGGAGGCGAATGGTCCGACCATTCGGCCACCGCGGCCCCCTATGTTTTTTGGTTGGATAACAAATATATACCTGGAAATTTCGCGAATTTATTGGAGAAGACGTTCGACTTCAAGCTCTTGTACACATAAATTAATTTTGTGGGTGATAGAGTTTGTGATTTTTGGTGAAAAGAATTATGTAACATTTTGAATCAATGCATAACGCTTACATCTGAATCTCTGCTTCGTGGCTATTGGCCGAGTGTATTTGTGCAGAGGCGTGGCTCATTTGACTGTGCCAATGAGAGTAAGGTTACTGCGACACTGCACGTCTGTGATTGGCGGGTAGATCCCCAAGACGTTGGGAGTTAGGGCGCGGTTCACCTCAGTTTTCAACGCCTTTTTATATTTTTATATTTGTACCTGATATTTTATTCTTATTTTATTCATAAATTGTGATTAAATCTTCCTCTTAGGAAATTTTTGTACCTCTTATAGTTTTTGAGCAATGAGTCGTAAACGTCAAAATTGCAATCTACGGTTTTATGCACGCCACTAAAACCAACTGACATACCAAACCGAAAAAAATCACAATGTGTAACAATGTTGTAGGCTATGATTTGACATATATAAAACAATAAAATGGATTCGTAGTAAGTTATCATCACTCCGGATTTGAATTAAACTACCACTAAAACGTCGCAACATGCGAGAGTTAACCTTGTAGTCTTCACTCCTCTCAACTCACTCAGTACCAGTGAAATTTTCGTTATTAACTAAGAAAATCTTCAACAGTAACGGTGCATGCATTGACAACGAGTGATTTTACGAGTTAACTTTTAAGTAACCTGGTCCAATAAATATGCCCAGTTTTTTAAGTCAGTGTAAAATTACAAAACATACTATCATGCCTTGCGGGCGGGCGGCATACGAAAACAAACGTCCAATTTCGTCATACGCGTGTTAGCCTATAAGAACGTGTTTTCGTTGTTTACGGCGGCGTTTGAAAATATGGCATTTTCAAAGCTCAATAACTTGAAAACTAAAACACGCACGGAATTATTACACTATGTGGTTGCATTTGGTGCAAAAATATTTCGGAAGAGTCGTGTAAATATTAAATTGTTTTTCTAGGTACTACTCCCGTTGGGATGGTAGATGATTTTCTTATATAATGGCATATTGGTTCTTGTTCATCGAAATAATCATCTCACGTCAAACGTATTTGTACATCTTTGTCATTCAGTATGTCTTTACTAAGAGTTACAGCGTACGATGAGGTTTCACAGGATCGCGCGGTCGGGAATCCATCTCGGCTACAGCCGTATCATATAATTAAGCGTCACGTCACCAACAAGACTCTTGAAAGGAGCAGTAACAAGTTCCTGAGAGTTTGTGTTCCCGGTCGAAAGGGGGCCGTCAGTGGTGTTGGTGTGACAAGGAAGGGGTGAAGGAGACGTCGTCGCGTCATTAAACAACGGCGACAGAAGAGCCGTACGCCTCTCGCAATTCGTCAAAGTGGGCCGCGCCCGCTGGGCGAGAAACACGGCACCGACGCAGAAGCTCCGCCAGCTAATTGTCGTCGGACCCGGAGAACGGATCCAGTTTCTCGATCTCTCGCCGATTACGGACGTGGAAAGGCTGAGGGATGGTGAGAACAGAAAGGAGGCAGAGAGAAACAAAGAGAGAAGTCTTTGGCATCTGGCCTGGAAATGGAAACCCGAGAACGAAAATTAATGAGAGGCGGCTACAGAGGCAGGAAGGAGGACCATCGCGTGCCAACTGATAACCCTCACTCGGGAACGAGCGTTTCAACAATTACTGGGCTTCAGAATGCTTTAAGATAATTGGAAAACTTTACGTTTACGACGCGCTGTATGTGTGGGAGTTCTCCGTTAACAACTTTAAGAAATAGTTGTTATTCCACCTACCTCGTTGATTTATAGAGCACATTAGGAAACTATAATGTCATATCACCAGCCTGTCGGAAAAAAAAACATTAAAATTAAACGTATCATTTAAGATGACATGCTACATGTTTCAGCTCTAAAAGAATCCGTTTAAAGTTGTTGGTTTCTCGACCAGTTTAAAAAAATCATAAAGCAGCAATTCTAGACAGTAGTTTTTTTCTCAATATTCTTCTCCACGAAATCTTGTACGTTTAATTGCGGTGCAATGCATAGCGCTTAACAAGTGCATTATTCTGGGTAAATGTTTGCTCATTAAGTTATAGGCAGATATCATTTTCTAGGATTTTTGTTTTGTAGTTTTTTTTCCGTGTTGATATTAATAAACGTTTAGATTTGAATTGGTGTTTTTAGCGTTCGTTTATCTGCTTCACAGTTTTGAGGTGACTCTCTAGATGGAATCAAATTGTGTGTGTGTGTGTGTGAAGCGCACAACAGTTGGATTGCTAAGGGTGCCACTGACCGACGTCTGTGATGCAGTATCTATCACCTCTACGCGCGAGCATTTCAACTGACGTTCATTGATTTACTATTAATCGTTTTCCTGTGGGACTAAAAGCAATTACCATATCAATATATTACGGTGAAGTACGTATTCAACACATGTTTCTAACTTTGCTTTTTTCGAATCCAGTTGGTAGTTTCCCACGCACGACCGTTTGAAAGAACAGTTCTTAGCCCTAGTTATGGGCTTTAAAGTCATATTTCTAATAAGCGTATTAAATTTTTATGCTTAAAGCGACATTGAATTTTAGGCTTATAGCTAAGGATAGGAAAATTTCGCAAATTAAATGACCTGCATGCTGGAATCCATTGTCCTATGTATACTCAAGCGCCGTTTATTCGTTCATTGTATGTTGTTCCACTGAGTAGCAGCTAGCGGACAAGTGTTCGGGGCTTGAGTATGCATAGGATAGTTGATTCTAACATGCAGGTCATTGAATTGACGAAATTTTCTTTGCCCTACTTACGCACAGTAAAAAAAAAAAAAATTGTACATTTACAAGGGAAATCTTGTAACATAATATCAGAACATTATCTGTCAGGTATTAAAAGTGAGTTGTCAGAAACCTTCAAAAATGGTTAAAAATATAGTGAGCACCTTTAGGAACTAGTAAAATAATTGTTAATGAGAAAATTTTTCTATTTTGAAAGAAAATAAATCTAGAAGACCTGTCACATTTTACATAAAATTCGTACTTTTACAAAAAAAATGTTGGAAACTAGTTTCCAATTTTTTTTTTTTTTTTTTTTTTTGTTACACTACAAGCCGTTGCTGTAAAGTGAACCAGATATTAGCTGTACGTATACAAAATTTGTTTGTAGATTTAGAGAAATGTTTGTAAATATACAAAGAAATTTGAAATGTACAAGTTTTTTGTAAATTTAACAAAACATTTTTTAGTGTTACAAAAAATGTTTTTGAAAACCGGTATAAAAAAAAAACATTTTTGTAAAAGTACTGGATTACTTTTACTGTGTGGCTGGAGCATGGAAAGTTGGCGGGTTCAGTGATCTGCTGACTAGCCTCTAATAGTGTGTTTACTGAAGCTGCTCGCTGACACAGTAATACTACATAATTCTACATTTACGTATTTACTACTGTGTTATTGGTTCTGTGCCTTCCATGAGGTGTCAGATAAGTAGAGACATGAAAAATTCGTGGTTTCTTTTGGCCACATGCTGGAATTCCAACAACTGTAAGTTTGTATCACTTTCGCAATTGACCTTTGACTTATTCAACACCTCTAGGAAGTCTCTGAGCCAATAATAAAAATGTAACTGGTACAGGCCTATATCATTTTAACAAGAAGTAGCTAATGAGCATCCGCTGTCTGCTTCAGTTCACAAATATTCTTGCAGGCTAGCCTACAGGTCGGTGAACCCGGAAATTTTTCCGGTCTCTACAGATAAGTCAAGGCTCAACGGCGAATGCTACACTAATTTAGAGTTGTTTGAATTCTAGCTTGTTCCCAAATGAAAACGCGATTCTTTCGGGGCATGCTTTTAGCGACATTGGGATCTTTTCATAGATTAAAAAAAGGCAATTTAAGCAGTGAAATGATTGTAACTCGCTGCAACTCTTTTTCAAGCCCATAGGTAGGTAGGCCTCTTACAAAACAATTTAACATGTGCCCACTATGTTTGACGTTGGGTGTAGGGACTAAATATTTCTTTTCGTTGTAAACGTACAATTAGGCTAGGCCAATAAAAGAAATTTCACTGACAGTAATATGCGTCGTGTTTCCTGTAGTGTGTTTGTGTGGAACGTCGTCATATTTTCCTACGCTACCTGTAGATTGTCTGCTTTTGAGTGCTGAACAACTTCCTTTACGACTGATGTCTGCTGGGAACTTTGTGCACGTTAACCCATGCAACTTGAGTCATCCCGAGCTTTTCTTGACTCCGCGTTTACACGCAGACCTAGAAAACTTTTCTGCCCGTCGACTCAGTGTTGCGTGAATGTGTCGACTGGGAAGAGAGGCGGTATTTCTGCCCCAGATTCCACTGGAGTTTTATCGTCGTCTGTTTCCTGCTTATCGTAAAAAATTATCTCCTTACAATAGAGTTCGTCTCCGAAACGGGTTAATAACAGATATGGGATTGCAAGGCAAGTTGGATGGCGCACAACCAGCTGGTCACTGATTCTGAGCTGTGTTTACTTGTTTATTTTATGAAATAATTTAATTCTTTTGGAATGACTATTTACTTTCGAGTAAAAGGTTTCGTGTTCTGTTTTGTCATGTCGTCACTACAATTTTTACTAACATTAAATAGATCGTTATGTAATTTCAAAATCTACTATGTTATTAGGATATATCAATATATTAGTAAAATATAACCGTACTTTAATATTTCTCCCATTAAAACAGTTTTATTAATTAGAACATTAAATAATATATTTTATGAAGATAAACCACTGAACTAGCAACACTGTCATTGTGCTTAGGGACGAGAGAGAACCACGTTAAAAATGCTAACTTTTTTTCTCTCCACAAGTTTTAGAGAATGCTTACTAACGTAGTGATGGAAAAATACAAAATTACAGTGAAGTCGGCGTATAGCAAAAAATGGCTCGTGTACTCCACATATCTGGAAATTATAAATTACCACTGTTAAGTACTTGCACCACACGTTTTAAACGCATGGAATGCAACGTTGTTATATGTAAAAAGTAAAGTTTTCCTTCTCGTGTCATGTATCATAATGGCTAAATGCACGATTATTTCGCGTATTCATCCGGCAGCAGCCTAGACTTCTCAGACCTAAAGACGTTCTGGCCGAATTCGAATGTACATAGGCTTCTAACCACTTAAGCAGTTAGGACATGATATCATCACGAATTATTTCCTTACATATTACTGGAGCCACGATTTTAAGGGAAAAATATTTTTGAAACATTTGGTTTCAATACGTTATGTGCACGTCTGCAGCTCTGCTACGACGTCTGTGATTCGATGATTTTACTCTCACTTGCGTCGGCAAATTACAAACTTACGGAGTCACAAAAATCTTCATCTGATTGGTGTATTCAAATGAGAGACTTGTTTGAACAAAGACACGCTGCCAATAACCATGAAGCAAAGCTGCCGATGTGCACGTGAGACACTGAAACAAAGCGAGGCAAAAATATTTTCGCATTAAAATCGTGGCCCTGCATATTACTGGCTTGCAGTTGTCTAATATGTGTCTAAATATCTGCCATCTCATTACACAGGTAATAGTGAAGTATATGATCTTGACGTTCAACCTGACCTATAACCAATACGCGAAGTACTCGTGCTTCTAGTGATGGTATAGCATTCTCTAGTAGACAGCCAAGGAACTCGATGTGGCAACCCTGCAGACGAGTCACAATACAAGAGCTCCGCTTTCTTCCACGACAATGGCTTTCTCTGATTGGTCTGTCTGTCTTACACACAGTCCAATCAGGAAAAGCTTCAGCCGTGGAGGAGCACGAAACTCTATTTATGGTGGTGCCTATCTACGCATTAGAGACTGAGAAGTAACGGAGCTATAAGGGTGACCTTGTAGCACGTATCGATTGCCGTATCACCACAACGAGACAAGCTCCTGAACTAGTGTGCAAGATTTCCGCTGATCCAGTTTTTACTTTGGGACATACATTTGCACTATAGGCACACGTTGAATAGTCTCTTTAAAAAAACCTATTTACGAGCACACTGCAAATCATTCGAAGCGGGTGATAATCCGGCGCCCTAAAAGTGCCACTTATTAGCAGGTTTGCCTCATTGATGGCCCAGTCATGATCATGGATAAGAATGGGGTCGTTCAGTTACATCACGTTGTGTGTATATGATACGACGTACCATGTGCCAGCTTCTTGCAATTGTCTGTATCGAAATTTCAGTGTGCCTATCGAACACGCTTCGAGAGAATTATTGTGAAAAATTGCTCCGCGTTTACTCCTTCGCTTTAAAATAAGGGGATTTTCTATCTTGCGCGCGTGTATTCAGACATAATAGCAGGAAAGATGGTATTAATTCAAGCGAAACATGTTGCATTTAGGAACAGCAAGAAATACACACATGGAGTCCATAATGTATAAATGCGTAGGAAAGTAAATGGACACGAAATTTGATGCAGCTTGCCCTCAGCCGTCAGGCCATTACAGGACGTAATTCATAGTCTCTTTCATGGTAAATTTTGTGAGCTGCTTATTTTGTGATCGTTTTGTTTCGGAAAGTCCCATCTTCACTATGCTAGAGATAGGCATATTTGAAACCCCGACCTGTACGAATCCAACCTCATCTGGCCGGTGGGAGGTGCTAGATTATCGGTAGAGTTACGTCAATTTCGCGGATTCATCTGGCAGCAGCCTAGACTTGTCAGTCCTATACACCCACTGGCCACAATCGATTATCTATTGGCTTATAACCGTACAAGCAGGTAGCAAACGATAGCATTTCGCATTATTTTCTTATTTACTACTGGCTTGCAGTAGTCAAACGCGTTTCGTAACAGCCGCCAGCAAGTCACAGACATGACAATGAAGTATACATAATTGGCGTCCAACCTGACCTGTAGTGTATCTGCGAAATTTACGTACCTCTAACTATCGGTCAATTCTCAGCGGCTTAGGCCAGCCTGTACTACTTCTTATTTTTCTACGGCTGCACTGTAAAAAAATTTTCTCCGTCGATTTACGGAATTTCCGGTAAGAAATTCTCCAGATACCTCCGTGAATTCACGGAATCTTAGTTCTTAATCCAACAGAAGTTTCCGTAAAACAGTTTCGTCACACGGAACCGAGCCATATTTACATGTCTATAATGCTACAATTGCATTTATACAGATTTGCAGATTTACCGGTGATGTTATTAAAATATAACCGTAATATTTATGTCTGTGTAACTTATAAATTTTCGATTTTTTGGTGCAAGTGTCCGCAGCAGACTTACGGACATATTACGTATGATTCCGTACTGTATATTTACTACAGACATTTCCGTATTTTACTTTTACGGACACTATTTCCGTATATTAACGGTATATTTCCGTTAAAATTTATCACGGTGTACATGAGAGTATTTCAAGTGATACT
>PNEQ01027519.1:0-28234 GCA_003012365.1 Medauroidea extradentata | reverse complement strand
CCCCTAAAAAAATTTGGTGGCACTGTTAAAAATAATTTTCGTTGTTTTACGGAGAAGTGCTGGTAAAAAATTCTCCAGAAGTGTCCGTTAATTTACGGAGGGCAACTAGCTCCACTTATGGAAACTCGCAAAGTTATGTGACTTCTTTAGGATGCAGGCGCATTTGTGCGTTTGGTTATTTATTTAGTTCCTTCTCGTAGTTTTTCATGTGTTTAATTAATGAAACATAATTACTTATAACTGTGTTACAAAATAACGTTTCCGTTAGTTAAACAGACGTTTCCGTAAAATTGCCCGTAAATTTACGGAAATTTTTAACAGTGTGGAGGATCTTCGGCGGTTAGCATGTAATTTGAATGCCTCTACATTGGCCATGCTTTAGCTCCCAGCATGACGTAGAACAGGGTATAACACTTAATTGATTTATTGTTCAGCTGAGCATTTACAAGAAGTGGTTGGACAGCCACTGAGAGGGAAATGGTACGTGTTTTAAGAGCTATATCGGGCGAGGTGGCGCAACGGCAACACGCTAGACTCACATTCGGGAGGACCCGTATTCGATCCCCGGCTCCGGCCATCCTGATTAGGGATTTCCGTGGTTTTCCGAAATCCCTCCAGGCGAATGCTGGGATTGCTCCTTAACAAAGGCAATGTCCGACTCGTCTCTTAGGCCCTGTTATTGTACTAAGCTGTGCCTCACCGTCTCTAATGACGTCACTGTCGACGAGACGTACAGCCCACTTACCTTACCTTTAAGAGTCAGTGGGCCTGACGCGTGAACCGCGCTGTAACTGGTACGGAAAGAATTTTTTCTTGTATAACTGTTAAAATTGTTTCCAATGCGCTTTGCTACGAAAATATAACACATTTGAAACTGTATTCCTGTAGTTTTTAAAATCCCGTCCGCTAATTAAAACCATGATTATCGTACTGGTACGACAAGTTGTGTATAGCCAGGTTTTCGTCTCCGGCTGTAGCATTGGGGTATATTTTCTATGTTTACTGTGACTCTCACTTTTTAAACATTTTAGGGCTGCCGCCTGGTGAATGGTATGTTTGTGTGTAAGGTGAAAATCGATGAGGCCGGTCCGACACATGAATTGTGATATCGCCTCTACGACTTAAGTCGTAAATGCGTGCGCAGTGTTCTCGCCGTAACGTTTTTACTGTGCGACTTTAAGCGGCGATCCCATCGTTTTATTGGATCCGTCACTTTAGGAAAGTCCAAATCTCGATTCCGAACGATCCGATGAAATATTTTGAGAACCAACCGTCTGAAAAAGCAGTTCTTAGCCAAGTTTAAGGGCTTAAAAATAATGCTTCCAGTGTCTTTAAAGAGATACTTATAAGTAATTTGCAGTGTGTTTTCTTTTCGTAGATAAACACTGTAGAAGCACGTTTACTGGTTTCTGAGAAAAAAAACTCCGAACACGCTGCACGTAGTTCAAGCACTGGTAGGTGGCTGCTTTAACCCATTTCACAAGCGCCTGTGCACCGTTGGTCCTTTTTATGTCGTCGTATTTCTGGTTATTGTCTTGAAGTTTGGAATAATGCTTTCAAGATAATGCCAAATATTTTCACTTATGGTCGTGTTTTTTTTGTATATATTTGTTACATTTCTATGTATAATGTATAGAGGTGCGTGAATTTCGCATATTCGTCTAGCAGCAGTCTGTATTTCTCAGTCCTGTACACGCTCTGGCCAAAATAAAGTATCCATTGGCTTCCAACTGTACAAGCGAGTTGCACGTGATAATGTTGTGAATTATTGACTTATTTACTTCCGGCTTGCTGTAGTCAAATATGTGCCGAGACAACCGTCGTCCAATCACAGAAGTTACACTGAAGTATATTATAGTGACGTTCAACCTGACCTATATACAATATATCCACGAAATTCCTCGTACCTCTAATAATGTAAAAATCGATGTGCCCTTTACTAGCCGTCGAAGAGTGTATTCCCGGGGATGTAAAAGTTATTGGAAGTCTTACTTCAAAAGTAATAAATTTTGCCTTTGTGCTGTAGGGTACGTTATACGTATTTTTTGTCTATGTTCTTTCAGTGCTTTTGGGAACCTTTAATTACTAAACTATGCTATTAGTTCCAATTTTTCTCGTCTTGGGCAAGGTTTTGTTGATTTGTCTTAACAAATCAGCGTTATTTATTTACAAAGTAAAACATACCATGGTATGAAACAAAATTTTGTTTTCATGTTGTCAATGTCAGTTGGCCAGTTTAGAATTAAGGTGTCATGTACAACTTATCGTGTTTATGTGGATGAACTGTATTTTTCAATCAAATGGCATAACATTTTTAAGTTGTTATTGTTTGAATTACAGTCTACTGATTTTGTAAAGCGCGTGGACTATTAACTAGAGAATTATATCAGAAAAAAAAATTAATGGCTGTGATTGTATTAGGTTTATATTATTTGACAAAAGCTGAATTCTTTGCTTGGACGTTTTATAGGGTATATAAACATAGCGATTGCTGATTATTTACTCTTTAATAAAAATAGATTGTAAATTTCCCAGACATCCATGGTAGCACTCCTAAATTTTTTATAAAACAGTCAAATGTAGACTGAAGTTACCGGACTTGTATTGTAACAGTTGTAAAAGTTTGCATATTTACAAGGCGGAAGTATGGAAACTGTCCCATACTGCGTTAAGGTTAATTACTTCCTAAACATTTTAGGTATTTTTTTATAGTGATGCATGTTGGTATATGATTTTTCTTCGTACTTGTTCGGTTGCTTTTTCATTCCTTCGTCTAAACATCTTCCTACATATATCCGAAAATGTGCAGATTGAATTTATGCTGATTTCCATCAGCAATTTTAGATCCGCAGGAATGTTCCGCCAGCTAAATCGAATTCGAAAATTGCTCTCGTTATTCCAGTTTTGGGAGTGGGCGACATATACCGCGCCTGATGATGCAATTAAGCTTGAAAACTGGCGTATGTGTCCTCGCGGGAATGTTAGTTGGTGATTTGTAACTACTGGCGCAGTTTACAGCGTGGCTTACATACTGCTGTCTGTTGAATACTCTGCATGTTTTCTGTTAAAATATTACTCTTAGCTGTGATAATAATCGTGCAGTATAATGCACTGATATAGTTGTCAATGCTGTGTTTGTTTATGTTTATGTTTTCTTCGTTTCAGGACTTTGGATAAAGTTCATTCAAATATTTGATTTAATTTAATGGTAATTTGAGGCGACGGTGAATTTTGGTTTTGTAAATGCGCTAACCGTGTTGTGGCTTTATTGGGAATTTTTTCATGACGAAATGTGGCTGTATTTTAGCGGATAATTAGTCAAATGACTCGCCTGGACACGTGAAGTAGATTCGTATTTCTTGGGAAAGCAGCTGTCTCCAAGATATATGTTCGGGAAGAGTTTTCTTTTTAAATAATTAAAGGAGAAATTACACGGTGTTATGTGTAACTTCAGTAAAATTTGACAGCTAAGTATGGGCAATAAATGTTAATATCTTGTCGTAATGTGTATCACAATGCAAGCCATTTTCATTTCAGAAATGAACCTGCGATTTTCTTTTCACCATTTGTGCTGTGAATTTGGTCTTACATTGAGGCACACATAATAATATAATTAGAGAATATGGTTTATCGCGGGAAAACTTGATTGTTTGCTAGGTTTCAACATTCGTTCAGCACATCACAAGATTACTGGCTTTCGCTTGTACGTGGAGCTGTTACCTTATTTGACTGAGCCAACAAGAATCCCGCTATTGTAATATTTGATGTCTGTTATTGGTCTGCAGACAGCTACGTTGTATCAGAAGTATATCACCCAGTCATAGATGTTGCAAGTAACTACAACGTTTTCAAGGGTATGCTAGCACGAAAATTTTTAGCGATATGTAGAGCCCCGGAAATTTCGCGGATTCAACTGAGGAGAGGTTGGATTTCTAAGTCATGTACACGTTGGAAACTATTTCGATTGGGTCATTGTTTATTAAACGTGACCTTGCGGACTCCGAACCAATGGCGGACATGAGTAAAAACGCTCACGGACTCCTGCACTACATCGTCAAATGTTCAAATGCTCACTCACTGGAGCAGCAGCCAATGAACAAATATAGCTGACGACAGTGCACACAGGACTGTGGAGTCTAGCCTGCCGGGCGTTGAACCCGCGAAATATCCGGGCCTCTAGCGATATGCCATCCTCTCTAATAATACGTAATATAATTAGAGGCACGAGTTTTTCGCGTATTGACTGTAGGTCAGGTTGAACGCCAATAACCTGTATATCACTGTAACTTCCATGATTAGACAACAGCTGTTTTGACACACCTTTGGAGGTTGCAATCCGGTAGTAAATAGTAAAATAATTCGTGGGGCTATCCACTTGTACTGTTAGGAGCCAATGGATGTTCTACGCTGGCCAGTGTGTGTATAGGACTGAGAAGTCTAGACTGCTACCAGATTAATACGCAAAATACTCGTGCCTCTAAATATAATGTAATATAATATATAAGATATAATATAACAGTTATTGCCCATGAGTAGCTGTCAAACTTTACTAAAGTTGTACTAAACAAAGTATTGCCGAGACAGTTTTTGTTTGGTCACGGCGTTACAACTAATAGTACTCAAAGTCTCTTCTTCGCTTGTAGTGTCGCTCTTACTTGTTATACTGGTGCAGTGATAGCTTACCATGCACTTTTCAGCGCGCATTTGAAACCTTGCCAGTGTAAATACTTCAGTAAGGACTGGGTGAGGTGGCGCTACGGTAAAAACCTTCATATGTGCCCCCTTGTAGTTGGTTAATACTGGTAAATAATGTGAAGGAGAATGCTCATCTCGATCTGTTTTCTTTTCTTACCTGCTTGTGCGGAAACATTTAACTCCATAATAACATATGGCTGCAGTGCGCGTGGTTGTAGGGGATGTGAACTAGTATGAAAACTGGCTACTGGGGCGCGTGAATAAAGAACCTGTATTGATGACTTTCTGTGTGGAAACTCTGGAGCCAGAATCTGTATCCAAGATGGCGGCCTGCGTGGAAATTAAAAGGATATTAGATAGGTTTAGTAGGGTGTCCTTCTAACAATTAATTGGTGGGGATTGCGACTGGTGTGTTGGAAGAAAAAGTAAAATGCAATGTTACAGAGCACGGAGAGCTGTGTGAAAGGTTATGTGTACGAAATTAATTGTTTCCTAAACATTCCACACTTCTATGTAGGCGAGGTAGTGTAAGGTACGGTAATTAGATTTTACGTCTCGTCGACAGCTAGGTAATTATAGACAGTGAAACTCAACTGAATACAATGGCAAAAGCTGGGAGAGGAGTCTGTCGTGGCCTCTGTTAAGGAACCGTCCCAGCATTCGCATGGAGCGAATACGGGAAACCATGGAAAACGGAAATTAAGATGGCCGAAGCCGGGGTTCGAACCCGAGTCCTCCCGAATGCGAGTCCAGCGTGTGTTAGGGAAGTATTTGAGATTGTTTACCACACATCAACGGTAATTCATCTAAACTTGTTTATAAATATTCACCTAAAGTTATCATAACTATTCTGTAAACACACTTAATGTTTGCATAATTGCAGGCTGAGTTTTGTCAGACTTCTAGTACACTGGTAGAGTGTTTATGAAGTAACTTTATTTGCAGTGTACGTTATTCGTTATTGCAGTTTATTGGTAAACTTTTTAAATTGTAAAATAAGTTGGTTTGGTAAGATATGACGTTTTAATATAATTTATTCAGGTAATTACTCTTGTATATCTGGTAGTCTTACTTCACAACCGCGAATTTTTGGTTGGGTACAAGTATTACACAGAAAATTCCAAGTTATTAATTGTAGGTTATACAAATTTTCCCTTATGTATATAATTGAACAAAAGTGAAATATTCTGTATTGAGGGTACATTTCTCGGCCTAGAGCGTTGTATTGCGCTTGTGTGCCGGCAGAGAAAAATATAGATGTAGGTGAGTGGCACGGGCTTTAACTGCTTCATAGCCGCTATGTGTGAGCCACTGAGCTCTCGTGTAAGCCTTTCATCATATTGCTTTTTTTCTGCGCGATTTAAGTGCTAACCTTATCGTTTTATTGGGCGCGACTTTGTTCAAATGACCAGTGCATGCCTTTAGATTTCATTGCGTTAGAAGAAAGAACAAGAAAAAAAGGAATATTCAAAGTTTAACTTTTTATTTTCTCGGTAATTACTAATTTCTGGATTTTTATCTGCGAATTGCGTGCGAAATGACATGTGACTGAAGTTAAGTGTATGTTACTTCTTACATGCGTAACGTTTGTCGAGATATTACTGGTTATCGTAAAGCTATTTGCCACAATTTTGCAACTGTTAACAGTGTTGCATATACTTTCGTCTAGGTGCTAAATATCTAACTAGCCGTTCTGTTTGCAAAATGAGTGTAAATATTATCTGCGAACGTCCAACGATTACAGCGGGAGAAAATTCAGACCATGGCATTCCGGCGACAAGTTTTGTTCAATGACGGCTCGTGGGTTGTTGCCAGGTGGGGCTGCAGATAGTCGGATCTGTACACTCTTGATGAACGCGCCGTAGACCAATGACAATGAAAGATTTGCCTGCTACTAGATCTGTAGTGATTTGTGACCACTCAGTAGTAAGGGCCACCTGCACATCAGCGTGTCAGTGGCTGTAGAATCAACCAGCGTACAACCATGTACAGCTCTTGGCAACTGCAGCCCTACCTGGCAAAAACCCGCGAGCCGCCACTAGTTTTGTTGATAACAAGGAAGACGTTATCTCGAATACGTCGTTGCCATGAGTATTTTTTGCTTGTAGCATAGCCATCCTAATATATAGTGAATCTGGCCGAGGGACTGGAGTGCATAGATTAAAGAGCTGATGCACGAAAAACTAAACTGTGTAGAAGTTCTCTCGCAGATATGCATAATTTACTATTGATTATTAGAGACCGGAAAAATTCGCGGGTTCACTGACATGTAGGCTATCCTCCAAGAACATGTGTGTATTCAATCAGACTTCTGCTCACCGGCTGCTCGATGACGCAGTGATATGGGCCTACATTTAGTTGCTTCTGTACTATTGACTAAGCGACTTCCAGGAAGTGTCAAATATGTCAAGGGCCAATTGCGAAACTGGCACGAACTTACAGTTGTTGGAATTATAGCTTGGCGCCAAAAGAAAACGTGATTTTTTCCGATCTCTATTGGTGATAGCTACTTTTCATTATTCGTGTCGTAAATGAGCAAATACACGGGATGACTGACAAGGAGTTATCGTTACGCACATGGCTAATTCCGTACAACATTTGGAGCAAAAATATGTATTCCATACATGTGGGTGACTGGTTAAATGAAGATCTGCTGTTATACTGTAACGGCTAATTTATCAACAGGGCTAATTACACACAGGATAGCATGAACAATCTGTACAATTCCGACGCTGAAGGGGTATGGAAAGGCAAGATGTCGAGTGGAAGACAGGAATACTCAATCGTCAATAACATCTGACCTACTCAACAAAATTCGATGAGAATTTTTTACCAAGTAGATATTTTATCAGCGGACGTTTATTTGTATAGCACTATGTGGTAGTTTGCTTTACTTTTGAGTAAAAAATTGATAACAGTTTTTAGAAAATTAAGGGCATGAAACCAGAAAATCTACAAAAAATAAAAAACTGTAATTTTTGTAAATTTTAGTACGATAATATATAGAACTCTATAATAACAGAATTTCAAAAGTACTCACGTTTTGATTTGAAAATAATTTTAACATCCGTAAACCTCTCACGCATAGATTTTCGGATAGTGAAATTATTTCCAAATGAAAACGCGAGCATTTTTTAAAATTCAGTTATTGTAGAGGCCTAGATATTATCATATTAAACAATATAAAAAATGCCAGTTTTCCATTTTTGTAAATTTTGTGGTTTTAAACCCTTATTTTTCTAAAACCCGTTTTTAATTTTTTACTCGGAAATAAAGCGTAGTACGGCATAGTGATGTATAAAGAAACGTCCGCTGACAAAATAACCTACTCGGCGAAAAAATCTCATCGAATTTTGTTGCGTAGTTAAGATTTTATTGACGATGGAGTATTCCTGTCGTCCACTCGACATCTTGCCTTTCCATACCCGTTAACTGGCATGGTTTATCTGCGACTATTCATTTTCGAACACAAACTATACGGTCTGATTTACTTCTGTACTTTATTAGTCGTGTTTCATGTATTTCGAATTACCCTGAAAATTATGGCAACATGAATATTATATAATTTTTTGCTCCAATTTAAGTGCGCTGTAAGCCATGTATGTGGCGGTGACCCCTCGTGTATCATTAGAGATGTCAAAATTTCGCGAATTCAATGACATGCATGTTATAATCAAATATCCTACGCATACCATTTGTCCACTAGCTGCTACTCAGTGGAACAGCAGACAATGAACGAATAGGTAGGGCTTGAGTATGCATAGGATATTTGATTATAACATGCAGGTCATTTAATTCGCGAAATTTCACCATCTCTATGTATCATCCTTAGAGATGATGGTATATCGCGAAAATGTTTTGTGCCAACATAGCCTTGAAAACACTGACACAACGTAGCTGTCTACAGACCAATAACATGCATCAAATATTATAATAGCGGTATTCTTACTGGCTAGGTCAAATAGGGCAGTAGCTCCACGTACAAGGAAAAGCCAGTAATCTTTTGATAAGCTGAACGCACGTTGAAGCCTAGTAAATAGTCAAGTTTTCCCGCGATATACCATCATCTCTAATCATCCTTTATCGTAATTAATAATTTTTTCTGTGCTGTGGAATGCAAACGTAAACATTGTACAGGCCCATGAAACGAAAACTTGCTGCTGTGTATGTATTGTAATTCAGCTGCTAAAGATATAAATTAAGCAGAAGTTAAAAAAATTTTCACTTCACCATTAACCTCCTCTGGTATTTCAAAGATAGAGAATGTTTATTCACGTTGATTCTGATGTGCAGTCAATTACGTTCTTTTATAGTTTGAGTTGCCAGTCAGGGCGGCTTATGATGCTCGAACCTGTGCCATTGATGACTGTAGAGATTACTTTCTTCAGCTTTCGTAAGTTTTAGTACCCTTCCTTTCTTCTGAATGCCTTCTCTCCCGTGTCGTTTCGTGTGCGGACTTTCCGGTCCAAGACTCTAGAATGTGAAATTAATTACACCAAGCGGAATCAGAGAGAAAGAAAACTTTACTTTATATAAAAAAAATCCCTTTCTCTGTGAGATTTGTCCTTTTCATTCTTTTTAAGTGTGCCCGCGGTTTGAATGAGAGCACTGCTGCGGTGCCCGTTGTAATTAGAGCTGTGCTTCTGGGATGAATACCTGCACATAATTAAGACACAAAATCCTGCCTACGCACAGAGGAGGTATTTGTAATTCAGAGCGAGTCCCTTTAAGTAAATTTAATTTTACGAGATTTTTAAAATAACACAGTTCGCGTTTTTTGAATTATGCTCACGTTTATTTACGGTTCGTCTTAATAGGTGTGCAGGCGTTGGACAGGACGGACTGTAGTCTGTGGGGATTATTTTTAACACTTTTATTTATCTCACACGTGTCATAAATGTTACCACGCACACACAAATATCTGACTGTGAACTGTATTCTTCGACGTTAATTTCATTTCTGCTTGCATACACATATTTCTGCCTTGCCTTAAAGTAGTCTCTTTTCGTGCGCTCGAAATGTGTAGTAGCGTGTTTTGGCAGTTCGGTTTTCTATAAAACTTTTAAGGAGATATGTGCATGGAAAACCGAAAAAATGATTAACTGCACATGTTGCCTTTTAGAGTAGCCATTGTGGTTACCTGCATATGTTACGTGTCCTGATAACACAACTTGTAGTTACAACTGCATTTATGAGGATGTTGTGAGGACTGTAAAAGTTCTCGCTCATTTTCAGAGCGTCCGTTCGTGTGCACGTGTTTTATGACACATAATTTTTAATGAGATAGAAAGTGAAAATATAAATTTTATTTAATGACTTGAAGTACTTGCATTGCTATTTTTACCAATAAGTGGATGTCTAGAGTGAAATGATGTTTTGTATAATTTTCTGTTCCATTTCAGTACAAAATATTATCATTGAGGAAGAGAATGGATATAAAAGTTATATATATATATATATATATATATATATATATATATATATTCCATTTCTGTACAGAACATTATCATTGAGAGAGAGAATGAATATAAAAGTTTTGTATTTGTTTTTTAGTTTCAGTACAAAACATCATTGAGGGTGAGATTGCATATAAAAGTGTTGCATAATTTTTTTCCCCTATTTCAGTACAAAACATTATCATTGAGTAAGAGAATGAATAAAGCATTTAGTATATATATTTTTTTCATTTATCAATGAGATAGAGAATGCATTTAAAAGATTTGCCAAATGGAGTTGCTTAAAATTCAATCATGTTTTGTACTGAAATGGAAAAAAATATATATGCAAAACATAATTTCACTCTAAGCAACTTCTGTTTTGTAAATCCTTTATATTCATTCTCTCCATCATTGATAATATTTTGATATAGAACACACTTGCTTACGAAGGGGCGTTTTGAAATTATGCGTGTACTAGTAAAGTCCTCACAACATCCTCATTAATACAGCGGCAACTACCAGTATTGTTGTCTCACGTAGTTTAATGCAGCTAATCACAGTGGCCACTCTTAAAGTCACTATGTGCAGTTGAACAACTTTTTCTGTTTTCCACGCACCGATCCCTTTAACGATCATTGCTTTTGTATACCTAAGAAAGAACACACATTGCGAGAGACCTCAAAAATTCGCGTTTTCTTTTGGCTCCAAATCCAGCAACTGTAAGTTCGTGCCACTTTCGCAGTTTGCCTGTGACTTATTTGACACTTCCTGGAAGTCGCTTAGCCAATAGTACAGAAGCAACTAAATGCAGGCCCATTACACTGCGTCATCGAGCAGCCAGTGAGCAGATAATGTCTGCTTGAATACACACACGTTCTTGGAGGCTATCGGTGAATCCGCGAATTTCTCCTGCCTCTACACATTACTATGTCACTATAAGTTTAAAAGTTCAGTAATATTATGATAAAAATGATTAATAGACCTACTCTTTAAAAAAAATATTTGTATATTTCGCGCACCTATGTTTACGAGTGTTAAGAAAGTAGATATGGTAAAATGACTTCCCACATACCGCTATAGCTTTAGTATATAATTTCAGAAAACAGTCAACTGTATACTGACGTTACAAGACCTCCATTCTGTGTATCTGCTAAGACGTTCCAAAATAATGTTTAATTAAGTTTTTTTTACAATGTATGGCTTAAAACTTTTTATGACTCCGTGTCTGCGAAAATACTGAAAGTATTCGAAGGACACACACACATAGACATGCTTTGAACTAGAAACCATTCTTCACACAAACAAAATTATTTGGTCACCTCTTTAATTTCTGTAGGAATAATAATAACAGTAAAACACAACGTAATTTGAGAGGTTTACGAGTAAAGGTTGTACTGCAATGCATACACCGGTCAGCTGCGCCCTTAGCGCTCCATAGATTTTATGCCTCGCACAAAGACACATTCTATATTGGGAGCACATTTAAAAAGAACATGAAAAACTTTAAGTGAATGTGTTATTTATTAATCATGTTTTATATTAAAACATTATGTTCGGCACAACCCGTTTGGGTAGTAAAAAGTAAATGCAAACTTGTTGGACGTGGTTACTGTACTTGCTTCTTATTTATCGGAAAGATTTACAATAGTTTATTTTCCAGTATTTTTCATGACATTACTTTTTTCCACTTTGTTGATGGGCGGGAACAAATTATAAATAGAGTAGTTTCATTTTGCATGTACACTTTTATTAAGGTATTTAAATATTCGTATGTGTTTAACTTGCAAATTTTGTGCTTAAGTTGAGCGTATGCTCTCGTTGCTAGTTTAAGATTCTTCGATAAATGAGTTTAGTAATTCTTTGAAGGTGAGCTTGTGATGCAGAAAATTATTTTCCTCGCAGGTTTATGCCTTAACCTTTTTGTTAGTTTAGTTCGAAGAAATTTAAACGTTCGCCGAACTTCTTGTTAGCGAAGTAAGTTGATGCCTGCGCGCACTTACCAATATTATGTTAGCGGAGCCTTTGAATACGCCGTTTTTTTTTTTTTTTTTGGAAGAACATAATTTGACTTTATGTCTTCGTTGTGGCGAAACTTGCCAAAATAACCTGCTTCAAGTTTAGTACTGAAATCGTACTAGGATATACACCAGTAGTGGTTCATTACTTGGGAAAAGTAATTAAGGAAGATACTATTAAGGAGCTTCTTTGGTAATAGGATTTCTGATACGGATAATTAAAACAAATTAGTGAAGACTGCAACGTGAATTGGGAATTTTTTTAATGGTCTAGTGTCAGTCATAAAAGTTATGGAAAAAAAACGTTCACCAGTAACATTTTGGCCGGGAATTAAAAGTTTGTGTAAAGCTTTCCGGTTTTTTTTTTTTTTTTTTTTTTTTTTTTTTTTTTTTTTTTTTTTTTTTTTTTTTTTTTTTTTTTTTTTTTTTTTTTAACTTAGAGATAGAACGCAGATGGAGCTATTTGCTTCATTAAACTATTTAAGAACGTGCGGTTTTCTGTGAAAAGGCGTTCATTTGTGAAAAATTCATAATTTTATTTGTACATAACATTTTTAGTTCTGTAGGCTTTATTAGTTATTACATTATTCTCCAGTAAAACGTTTTTAGAAGGCGCAGTATTTACCATAACGGAATATCAAATTAAAAATTTGCATGTTACGGCAGTATAAGCTTAACGAAAACCACATTTTGAAATGATATCGATATCATTTACACTGAAATTATATGTCACAAGCTACATGGAGAAAAACTATATATCATAACACAAATTTTTTTGGTGTTAAAAATTGCTGAAAAATAAGGATTTTTCCATGTGAGGATAGTCTAAAATACTTAACATTATTTGGCATGAATATAAAGCTATGAATGTTTCCGCTTTGGATTATATTAAGTGCCCTATGTACCTAGCTAGCAGTCCCAGTGTTTAAATAGTAAATCAACACAAGAACAAATTATAGGCGGTTCGGGATAAAGTGAGCACTAAAGATAGCCCTGTAAAATTTCTGTTTTCAGCCAATTCGTATCTTTCCGCGCGTAACTGCTAACGACGGGAAATATCTAACCTCTCTGGACATGTCACTTGATGTTTGCGCGAGTAAGATAAACTGTGCAGTTGGTAGGAACTGTAATAGTTTCATAAAGAAAATATTATTAACTGTGCAAAAGTCAATTATGTCGAATTCAGTTGATTTTCTTTTAGTATTGTTGTATTTAAGTGAGAAAATACACGGAACTATTTTCTGCAAATCGCTGCCAACCATACAAGCCGTAAGAGGACTATAGTTAATGTTGAATAATATGCAGTAATGGCTAGTGATATTTTTCGGAGGTTAAATTTTTAGTGCTCACTTTATCCCGAATGACCTATACTTCTTAAATGTATTTATTTGAAGATTCTTTCACATAGAAGTTATTCTACGCAAAACTTCTGGTAGATTTCTGCAATATAAGTATGATTCTGTTTGTAGAGATGGTGGAAAGTTGCTAGAATTTTCTCTGCCAGTTAATTCTCCAGATTTGTGTAGCATCCTACGCCGTATACGTCAGGACGAAGTGTGTGTGGCACGGTTTAACTGTTTACAGACGAATCACAGACGTTCACTTGTAGCGCACCAGAATGAATATTGGCCCAGTCAAATAGGGACCAACCAATGATAGACAAGGTCAGAAATGAAGCTTGGCAAACAATCAAATTTTCCCGCGGTAATTCACCATCCCTATCTATTTGTTTTATGTAAAGTATCTAATTAACAAAATAATATGTAAACATTTATAGTTCACTGAAAGTATTCAAATCGCAGGATTTCTTAGTAAAAATTTACGATTTTTCTTGGAAAGAATTGCCGTTAAAATTTATACATCAAGAAAAATACAGGTATTCAAAGATATGCAAAAATCTTGGTACATTGAAGAGTTTTTTTTCAACACAAACAATTTTTACGTGAATTCACAAAGGTGTCATGCTTTAGCTTAATACGTTTACTTTCATTTTTAATTATTTCATTCATATCGTTTGAATAGTTTTTACTTCGGGTTATTAGCGAAAATTGTCAAATCGCTACTTTGACGTCGGCTTGTACGAAAACTATGGAACTGAAAAATGTATGTAAGAAATGGGCTGTGTTTGGTAGAATTATAAAACTACGAATTTTTCGATGCAGAGCGTGTTTAAAGTCTCACTGATAAACGCTGCCTACGAAAACACTGCACGCCAGTTTAGTGTACTGAACTATTGTGGACATACGCCATTTCAGTATTATGTCGTCCCAGAATTCTTAGAATTGGACTAAGAAAAAAACAAAGCAAAAATACAAAAGAGAAAACTAGTCTAGTTTGGCTGCAGTCAACACATCCATTAACTAAAACAAGAGAACAGGAAATATCGCGTATGGAATTAGTCGACAACAAATTAAGGAAAATAAAATAATCATCCAAAAAATATAAGTCTATGTACATATCAAAATAATCTGTAAAACCTAAGACACCACAATTAAGACAGCACAGACAATAAGACAAGACGACACAACGGTGCAGACATAAAAAGAACGCAGTAGATTTCTAATGACCGACTATTCACGACGTTTCGGTAGCTGACATATGCTTCCGTCATCAGGTGAAGCAAAAGTATTCTGGGACGACATAATATTGTAACGGCGTATGTCCACAATAGTACAGTACGTTATTCTGTCCCATTGCAAGAAACATTCAAAGACATTACGCTAGTTTAGTACTCTGCGTTTAGATAGAAAGAGGTGTGTGACGTACGTATCGGGGTCGACTTACCGCCGCCCCCGCTTCCGTGCCTCAAATTTTGGGGGGGGGGGGGCGAACTCAAAGTCCAAATAACTTAATTAATCCCAAGTAGTTAGGGAAAAGTTCAAACTCCGGAGCTGTCCGACTTCAGAGATAAAGCCACTGGTACTCGTCTTCCTCGGCAGACTACGCCAGTGTAGAGGATTGGTGTAAGAGGTGTCTGAAGGGGGAAGGGGGTGGGGAATACACGCCTCACTGTTCCTACACGGAAACCCACTCTTCTCGACGAGGTTCTAGTATGTGTACGGACCCAACACCACGCAGGCCGTCCGCGCAACACGTAGCATTTCTTCCGTCACGTAAATGTTACTGAGCTCGTACTGCCTTTGTCTGAGGACTTGACTTAGTCCTTCGGGATTTTACGCTGGATCTCATGCTTCCTTTACGACTAGGACATGCATTCACCTTGAAAAATTTTCTTTACGTTTAGAAGGTATTTCTTTGAAAGCTAGTTGCCAAGATTGTTTACATAACGTTAGTGATCAACCACAGCAAATCTTTTCAATACGTCGACGTGGAAAGTTACATGGCCAGTGTTTGGCCATAGAATTTACGTGTATTGTAAACACGGACATATATTAGTTTTACGCTTTTAAAATAAGAGATACTTTGTGAATATTAACTATACTTCGCACTGAGAAAAATTGATTGTTTCGACGAACAAATAACTACGGTTGATATTAATTTTGTTGTAGTAAATAAAATATTGTTAATCAAACATTTGTAATGTTGAATTTGGCGTACTATTGGGATTTATTTCATTCGACAATACAATTGCGTTGGTGTAAGATTTTTAATATAAACAAATTACTGTTTGTACTAAATTTTCCTTAGTAAATCGTGCATGTAATTGCACCCAAAATATTTGTTCCTGTTGAAACTACGAACGCTACTTTGCTTATACAAATGTATTTATTTAAGTCAACCGTAGTTTAACTTACCATTCAGATTTAGTAAGCTTGACCCTTCTAGGTATTTAAAACAAAAAAAGAAAAAATGTAGATTTGGTTGGTACCAGTGTAGCATATGCGTTAGTCGTTCTTCTAATGGCTGTTGTTTGGTGTGTACGGTTTCGCATTTACGGTTTAAACGATGTCAATCGAATAAAAAAAAAGAATTCCACTACACACGTGGCGGTTATAAAACTTGTCTAATCCTTTTAAGGAGTATGTGAGAAGTATTTCGAGTATTAATTCTTAGCTCCTGTTCTGCCGTTAGACTAGGTTAAATTAATGGATATAGCTAAAATGATGAAAACATTCTGTCGAGAACACACGAGTATAATTATAGTTTCCATTTCATGCGAGTATATAATACCCCTTACTTTCAAATTCAGTGAGCTTTATAGGGTTAATTTATGTAACACAGCCTTGAAAATTATTCCGTGGCTAGTTAGTGAGTTTAAATGATCTCCATCTCCTCATCAGTGGCTGCAAGCAGTTTACATTAAGGTGGCTGCCTGGGCGAGTGTATTTTGCGCTTTCTAGTCCAAGAAGTGCGGAAGCGGTAAGGACAATACAGCACGCCTTCCACTGGCCTCGAGGCGCAAGTCACTGAACTGTCGTGTAGTCTTCTCGCAGACAATTCGCTTCTATGAGACATTTAGTGATGACCCTATCATTTCATGACGTAATATCGAAGATAAAGATGCGTATTGTAGACTCCTTTAATTTTTAAAATATTCTGCGCCAAGATTTTCGTACCTATAATGGACCACAAATACACCCATTTTCGGCAGCACAAATCAATGTTAAACTTGTTCACGGGGGACATCAGCCGCGTAGGCCATACGTTTCACCCCGTACCCAACAGGTGTAGAGCAGAGCTCACGATCTGCCATCGCAACCACCTTTGGCTATCAGGCAGTTGAAACTAATAAACCTCTTAGCAAAGTACTACACTGGGGCCTCCAGCAGTCTACCAAAGTAGAGCAGTTTCTAGCGAGAGAGCCTGAGGCCACCCATCCCAGGATCTCGTCCAAAAGTTGGCTCCCCGACTGAGACCCTCAGTTCAGCCACCTCTTGGTTTGAGTCGAGGGCTATCTTCCCTCTAACAGACTCACCGGGCCTGCTCCCGGGCACTTTGGCAACCAACTCGTCGGCCCTTCGCTCCAGACCTGCCCAAAATTTTCGGCAGTACAGAAATAAAATTTAGAAACAAATGAGTGAGAGATTCGAGGCCTTCAGCGCTGGCGAGGGGTGGCATGAGGTGAGTATGGAGCATCGTCGGAATGAAAGAGCGGGGGGAAATGGGAGATGTCCGAGTAAACCCGTCCACCAAGGACATCGTCCGGCATGATTCCCGCATGCGAAAATCCGGGGACCTACCCCGTCGGGAATCGAACCCGGATCGCCTTGGATGGAGGCCACCGTGGCCTTTGTTAGAAACAAATAAAGCACCTGAAATCGATATGCACGTGTGTAAGGCACTTTGACTGGAGTTTCTAAGAAGACATAACTTAAGGTCATGCCACACTGTCAAATCTTTCCTTCCAATAGCTTCAAATAAAGTTGGTCAAATAGTGTTGGATGGCAGTGACGTCATAAAACGTCACTATCGTGGCCATATTTGTTGGAGGAAGTTTTATGACTCGTTTTAATTCAATATTTGCGAATTGGAAGGGTTCAAAAATGTCTTGGATGTTAGATGGCTCAGCCAATCACAGTCACGCCCTTTGTAAACTGAAATATCAAAACCTTCATTCGTACACCATGTTGAGTTTGATCGAAAATATTACTGAAAGACAAAGCAATCCAATGAAGTTTAAATTAATCGACGAGTTGTTAGCACTGTTTACTTAAAAAATATCTTACTAATATTTCAAATATAGGTCTCCTGAGTCTCAAATCTACAAATAAAAAAATATATATTATTTGAAATATTGTAGAAAAAGTACACTTATTTTCTTTATTGGCGATTTCCTGGTATTCAATTTATTTTGCATAATTTCCATACTGAATGCTCTTAAATTAAAATAATGTGTACCATAATTTTACATTTATTCTAAATATAACCAAATATATACGAGTTCCAACAAAATTTGACAGTTCGGCATGTCTTTACACATATTTGATGGTTAATTGGTCAACTTTATTTTACGAAAATATTTGACGACTACTTTCGTCAAGTATTCGTCTTCCAACATTATTGTAAAATACAGTTTTAGACAAAAATTTGACAGTTTGACAGAGGCGTGTTACGCATTCTGATTAGTTTTCGTATAATATTGTAACCGCCGAAGCTCTACACACCGTCTGACGTCCGGCTACCTTAAATTGTCATGATCAGCATGTGAAGAATGATAAAGCTGTTATGTTTTAGTAAGGGTAATTCTATTACAGGTTAGAAACATCAATGTTAAAAGTTTGTTGCAGGGAAAATTTCTGCCGCTTAAGCGCTGGTATCGGTAAGAGTTGTAAACTGACGAATCTAGGAGCTTTCCTGAAGTTTAAGTTACGTTAAGTTGACTATTTAAAACGAGAAATTTGTTTCTTTTAATTTTAAAATTAAGTTACATGACTTCTGTCATTTATAAGCCAGTGTAAAGTTAATTTTACTACGGTTTCAAATTTACTGATCCTTTAGCGACAGCAGCGAAACTAGCGGCAGAAATTTTCTCTGTGCCAAACTCTCCCAGAGGGCAACCTTCTTTTTTACAACCTGTAGTAGAATTAAGCTTTGTTTTCGTTCGACGTATATCTCTTTTTATTGTTTAAAAGTATTTCTACGGTGAAATAGACATTAGAAGCAGTAATCCCAAGTGTGCTGCGGACTATATCACTGTACCCCGTGTCCATCTCTTAGCTACACTTTCTTGTTTTTCTCGCCGATTCGCGCTCCACTAGGTCGCAGCGGGCGAGGGATCTTAACAATCCCTACGGTGACCTTAACGTGAATAAATCTCGTGTCCCGTATCGGCTCAGGGCGCGGGTTTCTTTGCCCCGCCGGGCTGTGTTTGGAAAGGGGGGAGGAGGTTGTGTGGGTGGTTGTGGAGGGGGTGGCGATGTCCCCGGGGAGTCGTCGAGGACCGTCCATTTCATATCCCCAGCTTCAAAGGGACGTAGAGACGCTCGTATCTTACAACGGCGGGCGTACAGCGCCGTGACGCCAATCGAACACGAGCAACTGGGTCGCATTAAGGGATATAGAAAGGTAAGATGTCGGAGAGAATGACTGGCATACTCAGTTGTCGATAAAAGCAGAACTACTTACTCTTGAGAATTCGGTTAAACTTTTTTGTCAAGTAAATGATTTCTTATTGGGCGTGTGTTTACGCAGCGTTAGTCTGTAGTATGCTATGTTTTCGAATAAAAAACATTAAAAATTGTTTTCAGAAAAATAACAGCTTGAAAGTACAAAATACTTTTAAAAATGGAAGAAACTGTATTTTTTTTTAACTATCATCATAATAACGTACACAGTTATGTAATAATGACATTTTAATAAGTCAGGCATCTTAATTTTAAAATAATCTCACTATCCGTAAACCCCTCGTGCAGTATTTTACGGATTTTAAAGTTATTTTAAAATCTAAACGTGAGTATTATATTTATGTGGTAATTATAGATTTTGGACATTATTATATTGATAGTTATAGAAATAAAAGTTTTCCATTTACATAGATTTTGTGGTTTCAAGTCCTTATTTTTCTAAAATACCATTTTTCAACAAATTTGTACTTGATAACGAATCATTAGAGATGGTGAAATTTCGCGAATTCAATGATCTGCATGTTAGAATCAAATACCTTATGCATACACAAGCCCTGTCTATTCGTTCGTTGTCTGCTGTTCCACTGAGTAGCAGCTAGTAGACAAATGACCGGGGCTTAAGTATGCATAGGATATTTGATTCTAACATGCAGGTCATTGAATTCGCGAAATTTCACCATCTCTACGAATCATGCTATTGCATAATGTTGTATAAATAAACGCCCACTAATAAATTATCTACTCGACAAAAATGTCCCATTGAATTATGATGTGTAGTTCAGATTTTATTGACGTCTGAACAATTCAGTCATTCGCTCAACGTCTAAATTTTCTGTACTTCCTTAACTTTCTCGCTTCTCGGAAATGTTCGGGGAGATATGATGGTTTACATTAACTTACTTTGTAAATGATAATGTTAGATAAATAAAGCTGGCCTTTAGGACTAATGAGAAACTCACAATGTAATTTATAATGCTTGCTAAAAACCAATATGGCCGACTTCGAATTAAAAGTGGTTGAAAACCCGCGTTTAGATTTTTTGAAACTTTTTGTGTCATGGACTGGGGAACTATTTTCAACACAATAGTGAAGGTTTCAGCCTATTGTTTTGAATCTTTGGGACAAACCCTATTTGACTGTGCTAGTAGGAATACGTAGCACACGCAACGAACCTCATCCTAGCATCTAGACGTAAGTCAACGTATTAGCGTGCAGTCTGCTCGTCAATAGCCAGAGCCCACGATTTTTCGTGAAAATAATTCTGCGACAATTTGTTTCAATGCCTTATGTGCACATATGCAGCTCTGCTTCATGGTCAGTGATTGGCTGTTTTAACTCTCAGCGTCTAGGGTTCTACCCGCAAAACACAGACGTGTGGTGTCGCAGTAACCTTGTTCCTGTTGACAGAGTCAAATGAGTGACGTCTGTGCAGTAATAAATTATGCCAATAACCATGAATCAGAGCTTAATATGCGCACCTAAGGCATTGAAACAAACGGTTGTAGAATTCTACCCGCGAAAAATCGTGGGCTCTATCAATAGATATTTCTCTATTTAGATATTCGGTGGCGTCTCTGTTATTATATGACGTAAAGATAACAAATATAAAGGCGTTGTACACGCCAAAACAATTTTAAGATTCTGCATCAACCGTCCCACACTTTAAAATAACCGCAAAAAAATGTGTTTATCATTTTCGCGTCATATGTGTATATGATGGCTTATCGCGGGGAAACTTGACTGTTTACTGGGTTTCAACGGACGGTCAGTTTTCCAGAAGTTTACTGGCTTTCGCTTGTACGTAAAGCTGTTGACCTATTTGATTGAGCCAATAAAAAAACCGATCAGCCAGCCATAGCTTTATGTCGCAAGAAACTACAGTGTTTTCAATGGTATGTTTTGTGCCAACATACTCTTGAAAACACTGTAGTTTCTTGCAACATATATGAATCGGTGATATAATTGTAGCTGTCCGCAGACCAATAACAGTCATCAAAATTTACAATAGCGGTATTCTTATTGGCTCAGTCAAATAAGGCAACAGCTCCAAGTACAAGGTAAAACCAGTAATCTTCTGGTAAGCTGAACGTGTGTTGAAATCCAGCAAACAATCAAATTTTCCCGCGATAAACCATCATCTCTACTCATAGATAGGAACCTGCAAAATTCACGTTTTCTTTAACGCCCACGCTAGAATTTCATCAACTGTAATTCGTGTCACTTTCTCAATTGGTCCTTGGTTTATTTGACGTACCCTGGAAGTCTCTGAGTCAATAATAACTGTGGAAAGGAGTATTTTGCGAGTTCAATAACCCGCATGCTAGAATCCATTATCCTATGCGTACTGTAGCGCTGTCTATTCGTTCATTGTCCGTTGCTCAAGTGAGTAGCAGCTAGTAGACAAATAGTCGGCGTCTGAGTATATATAGGACAATTGATTCTAGCATGAGAGTCACTGAACTCGCGAAATATTCCTTTCCCTAATAATAACAATGTACCTTAACGTTCACTATACGACTATATTAGCAAGCAGCTAATGAACACTTGTTGTTTGCTTGAATACACATATATTCTTGGAGGTTAGCCTATACAGGTCAATGAACCCGCGAATTTTTCCTGTCTCAACTCATAGATAATAAGCTTACATCGGGATCCGAAAGTGGTATGTACACTTTTAACGTTCTTTGAATGTTGTTCATAAGCAGACATCACACACGCAGTTTTTTGAGAAATTTTTGAATAAACTTTCATCGGTCAAAACTCTGCACATTGCGGATTTCCGCTTGTGGGAATCGTGGCGGACGATGTCGTTGGTCGGCGGGTTTTCTCGGGTGTCTCCCGTTTACCCCGCCCGTTCATTCCAGCGCTTCTCTATACATCATATCGCAATGAAGATCTAGATGTTGAGTTCTGACCAAAATGTATTCACTTCTCTCTGCGTACAGCTCAGCGGTTTGGGTAACAAGATTTGAGCGCTTGTTGGGATGATACGAGGTGAGCAAAGATAAGGTTAATTCTGCTACCGATTGGAAAGAAAATTTCTTTTCTTATGAAAGAGTTTGGAACAGGGGAAAATTCTGCCGCTAGTTTCCCTACTATTGCTAAGGGATTAGAAAAATACGAAACCGTAGTAAAATAAAATTTAAGTAGGCTTGCAAATGACAGAAACAATTTAACTTAATTTTAAAGTGAAAAAAAACCAATTTCGCGTTTTAAATTATCAAATTAATGACACTTAAAATTCAGGAAGGCTCTGTGATTGCTCAGTTTACACCCATTACCGATATCTGCGCTCAAGCGCCAGAAATTTTCTCTGCGACAAACTTATAACATTGATCTTTTTAACCTGCAGTAGAATTAACCTTAGTACGGAGCAGCGATTGAACGCAAGACACGTGAGAGTCAAAACTTAAAAACATCCAATCAATGAATATGCAGTAGAACTGCAGATGTGCACGTAAGGCACTAAAACAAACTGGGTCAAGATTCTTTTCGAGAAAAGTTTGTGAGTCCTAGTTCTTAGCTGTTCTGTCCCGGGGCGTAGTTACAGCCGGCTGCTCTGACCGAAATATATGCCTGTCGCCCTACCGACTCCAATAAGTTTCCCACTGCTGAGAAATCGGGCAACTCCATCTTTAACCTGGCAGCGGACCAGCACGCAACTAATGTGCAATGCTTTAATATAATTAGGGTTGGTGATTTATCGCGGGTAAATTTGATTGTTTTCTAGGCTTCAATTAATTGTGTTAATTTCCTACTCTTTTATTTCGTTAATGATGAGTAGAGACCTGCAAAATTCGCGTTATCATTTAGCAGCAGACTAAACTTCACTTTCTTGTACATAACAGAGCATAATCTGCGATTAAATTTGTCACGAACTTTTATGTGTCGTCATTTACGTGTGTTACGTCTTTACAGAGATTGGCCTCTCTACCGTGTAAGCATTCTCCGCGGCAAGTCACGACAATATCGGCCAGCGGGAGGCGTCGAACGAGCGTATAGTCACTCTTGAAGTCTAGTTAACTGTCAGAAAATAACACGAATTTGACTTGTCTCTAATAATGAGTAGGGAGTTCTGCCCCACTTTGTTTCAGTGTCTTACGTGCGCGCCTGCAGTTCTGCTTCCAAGGTCAGAGATTGGACGTTTAAACGCTCACTATAGTCGTGGGGTTCTACCGGCCAATCACAGACGTGTGGTGTTGCAGTAACCTTACTGTGATTGGCTCAGTGAAATGAGAGTAGTCTCGTCATAGAGGCACACCGCCAATAACTAGGGCTCGGTAGTTTTCACGAAAAGATTTTTGCCCCACTTTGTTTCAGTGCATTACGTGTACGCCTGCACCTCAACTTTATGATTATTGGCAGAGTGTTTTTGTGCAGAGTTATTATTCACTTGACTGTGCCAATCAGTACACGGGTAACTGTGACACAAGACGACTATGGTTTGCAGGTTTAACCTCCAGACTTCGTACGTTAAGGCATCCAATCACTGACCACAAAGCAGAGATGCAGGTGCGCACGTAAGGCACTGAAACGAAATGGTGCAAAAATCTTTTCGCGAAAATCAGCAGTTCCTACTGATGAATAATTGTTTGACTGGGCCAATGCTAATTCTGGTGCGCTACGACTAGGGACCGGTGATTTTCGCGAAATTATTTTTGCACCATCTTGTACCAATGCCGTACGCACACACCTGCAGCTAAGCTCCTTGACTATTAGCAGCGTGTCTTTGAGTAAAGTGGTCGTCTTTTTTTACTGTGCCAATCAAAACCAAAGATACATACGACCCACACGTCTGTGATTAGCGGGTAGATTTCCTAGCCACAAACGTCCAATCACTGACCACCAAGCAAACCTGCAGCTGTACACATGAGCCACTAAACCAAAGTGGGACAATAATCTTTTCGCAAAAATCACCGGTCCCTAGCCACGACTAAGCGTTGACGATTTGTTAGTGAACGGCCATACCTTGGCCCGGGCCGGATTTAAGCTTTAGGCACCCTAAGCCCGTCTGTCTAAGCATCCCCACAACCTGTATTCCATCCTTCCTTAACAACTGGCTCTGTCCTCTGGAATAATAGTAATAACACTACAATAATTCAGCTTACTTGTAACGCAGTTATTTGAAAATAAACAGCTGGATTGGCCATAGAGCAGATAAAACTATAATAGAGATAGCATAAGTCAACAAAGCCAAAAGTAAAGCCATTTAAAAATTGTGTGCTCGTAGCCATATTGGCACTTTTATGAATAATAATGGGAAATTCCTCACAGGTTCTCCTCAATAAAAGTGCGCCCTTGTGATGTTGCGCCCTAGGCCCGAGTCTAGTAGGCCTAGTGGTAAATCCGACCCTGACCTTGGCACACAACCATCTTTCAACCGTCCAAGGCCGAGTCCGTTTCATTGGTTCGGAGAATGCGTCGGCAGAAAAATTACTGCGATTTTACACCATCTCAAGGGACAGGAAAATTTCGCGAATTCAATGACTTGCAGGTTAGAATCGAATATTCTAAACATACTCAAGCCTCGGCATTTGTCCATTAACTGCTACTCCGTGTAACAGCAGATAATGAACGAATAGACAGAGCTTGGGTATGCATAGGACAATGGAGTCTAGCATGCGAGTCATTGAATTCGCGAAATTTTCCTGTCCCAAACCATCTTTCATTATAGTAATTATTATTATTATTTATGTTGTAAGATTTTAAGCGGTAACCATATAATTTTATTTTTTAAACATTTACAGACTTGTCAATATTAACAGCAGTGTACATTTTCTCAATAACTTTTTTGTAGTTATGTAATTTTTCTTGTTGTATTCTTCTTTAAACCATGATTGCATTCAAATTATGTTTTCGAACTGCTGGAACTGTTGATTTAATTATTTATTGTTACGTTTAATATAACTATATTTGAGGTGTATTTGTAATTTCAGAATTTGTCTTGTGCCAAACAATGTGTTAATTTTTTTCCCAGGCTAGAAAACAAAATTGAAGCTAAACGTTAATATATTGTTTTTATCCTGATTTTGTTATTTTTTATGGTTTTCCTTTGTCCTGGATTTTTATAGGATGGTTTCATATTACACTGTAATTAAAAATAATATAAATAAAAATAATACGCTCTCACAACCGACATTCGTTGTAACGATAAGAGGGGATGTGTATTGTCACATATATTTTTAAAAAAATATTCAGCGTACGGTTTTGTGACGTTTGCAGTGGCATCGCACTCGTATTTAGCGGAACAGAAGTGAACCAACGTTAGTTTTGGGTTAACCGTCGTGTATTAAAATATTTTGAAATGTTCTTTGCGTTTCGGGTAGATTGTAGCTTACTGCATTCACTAAGTTTCATCACCCTTGGCCTTAATTATCTAGATGGGCAATGTTGAGTCAGCGTATCTTCTGGGAGCGAGAACTTTGAGGATACCAACAGGTTGCAATTGATGACGAATTTGGTACTGCGAACTGAGCATATTGATTGCAATCTACTGAGAACAATATACTATGTGCAATCGACTGAGAACGGGGGTAAATTTTTGGGTTAACCTAGCTTGGTGGAGCAGCGATAAAACACTCGCCTCGCATTCGGGAGGACCTGAGTTCGATCCTTGGGCCCGGTCATCCTGATTTCGGTTTTCCAGGGTTTTTCGAGATCACTAAAGACTAATGCCGGGATGGTTCCTTAACAAAGACCATGTCCAACTCCTTTTTCCTTTCCCCCGTGGTATCTCCTATCAAGTCCTTGTGAAGTTCGAGGGTACGTAAAATCTAACCAAATAAATCAAATTGACACAAAAATAACGCAAATAAAAGTGAAGATGGGTGTATATATTTGTCGAGTGCGAACATCATGATCTGTGGCACCAATAAAGATGAGTATGTGTGAGAGAGAGAGATTTTGGTCAGCGCTCAACTTCGGGGCTGGTGAAGGGTGACATGAGGTGAGTATGGAGCAGCACCGGAATGTAAGGGCGGGGAAACGTGAGATCCCCGAGAAAACCCGCCCACCGACGACATCTCCTGACACGAAATCCGGAGACTGACCCCGCCGGGAATCGAACTCGGATCTTCTAGGTGGAAGGCGAATGGTCTGACCATTCGACCACCGCGGACCCGTATGAGTATGTGTGCAGGATGTTCATAAACGTCCATATAATAAGCACACCACGTGAATAATGGGCTAAATTGGAGACGAAAATCTTACTGGCAAAATGTGTACCACGGTAGTTTATGTCCACAATGAATAGAGACCTGAAAATTCGCGTTTTTTTTTTTGGCCCCAAGCTAGAATCCCAGCAATTGTAAGTTCGTGCCACTTTCGCAATTGGCCCGTGACATATTTGACACTTGCTGTAAGTCGCTTAGCCAATAGTACAGAAGCAACTAAATGCAGGCCCATATCACTGCGTCATGGAGCAGCCAGTGAACAGATAATGTCTGCTTGAATACACACATGTTCTTGGAGGCTAGCCTGCAAGTCAGAGAACCCGCGAATTTTTCCAGTGTCTAACAATAAAGGAACATAGCACGCAGATAGTCCCCTCTTACGTTGCACGTCTTAATATTATTTCATGAATGTTACGTCAAGTAAACGTAGGCTCATGTTTGGACTGCTCGGGATTTGTATGTGCACCCATAATATGCAGGTTATAGCAGTAGTAGTAAGATGAAGATATATATTGAGCGCAATAAAGGAATAACTACAATGCTATGATGCCACATTGTGCATTTGAAACGTCATCGTACAACATATTGCCGCTGACATTGTTGTCTTTAATTTAGCCCAGGATTCGCGTGGTCTTATTACGCGGTTGTTTCTTGACATCCTGTATAGCAGTGTCCGAATACAAGAGCGAGTCAGGCGGAAGAGACTCGAGAAGATACGTCGGTTAGAGGCAACGGCCGCCACGTTTCCCTCAAACGGACATGGGTGCGGTACCACCCGATATCGAGCCCTTGTAGCCCTGATGGGAGGCGAGTGCTCTAACAAGTACGCCATGATGTAAAGGACGTTAATTGATTACATACTATGTGTTTTGTTGAGCATGCCCTTCTCGGCGACAAGTAGTTCATTTAACTGTTTGTCCACTAACCTCGATCCTTAAATATTGTGGGGTGGGTATTTTCTTGGCGGGAATTTCCATATGGAGAGTATGGCGTACTCTGTCGTAGTATGTTTGTTTTCAGGACTCTTTCATTTCCTCCCCCGCCTTTATTCTGCGATTGCTACACCCTTGTCTTATTTTTTTAGTTAATTCTTCAGGCTGGCCGGAATGACAGTTCTCTCTCTCTCTCTCTCTCTCTCTCTCTCTCGGATGGCCGCACATTCAATTAGTGCCAGCCTTCTCTCATCCATGTTGACGCAGCGTGTAGATTTTGTGTCAGTCCTTGCAAACGTGCACATAATGATAGAAACGGGGTGCAATATTGAGTTTTCCTGTGTGCGGTTTTTTTTATTACAAACAATCTTTTTGGCGTGAAGTAGTGTCTATTACATGTGTTATATCTTACGACGTTCGGTGCGTTTAATTCTTTCTTTTGCTTGTTTACTATTTCTGTGGGATGCTTGTTCGGCTATTGTTTGCTGGGTGTAAGTTCAGGATACTATGATACTGGAATGAAAAGTTTGCAAGTCCTTTTCCCGGGTAGCACGTCGTTATTGTTCTCTCGGGGCGGATCGATACTGTCGCAGAATTGTCGGTACGGCTCTTCATAATAACAGTCGCGTGCACGGAGACCCCGACGACTATTTAGAATATAAAATGCCTCGTCTTACTATCTATCTGCAATTAATAATTACAGGTGTCTCAGCCCGACGTACTTTGTGACTTGGCGAAATCTTAATGGCGTCCCGACGCCCAAAACAACGACGATGATGGCGTCTCGGCCCACAATACTCCGCGTCTCGACGCCTAACTTCGACGCCTGACGGTGGCACTCTGCCCTACCATCGCCGCGACTCGCCGGCGTCTCTCCCGGCTTGACAACGTCTGTCCCGGACCGACGCCGTCTTGCTTCTCCCTCGATTTGCGCCATAAACCCCCCCCCCCCAACCC
>PNEQ01027518.1:0-21453 GCA_003012365.1 Medauroidea extradentata | reverse complement strand
CAGAAGCATCTGCATTAAGATAGAATTCCCTGCTAAAGTCTGGGTGGTAAACCAAACACTCAGTACTGAACAGCTGTTTTGCAGCCCTAAAACTATCTTGGCATTCAGCCGTCCATTGCCACGCCTTTCCTTTCTTTAACAACTCCAGGAGGGGGGCTATTTCCCTGGCAAACTGTTCGGCAAACCTCCTATAGAAATTACAAATACCTAAAAATCCTCGGAGTTCTTTTACATTCCTGGGTACGGGGAACCTGTGGATTATATCTACTTTGCTTGGGTCTGGTCTGATACTGTATGAGTCCAGGACGAACCCAAGGAAAGCAACTTCCTCCCTTAACAACCATGATTTATCCAGCCTCAATTTCATACCAACCACCCGCAGCCTTTCAAATAACATCTTCAGGTGTGCCAGGTGATCTTCGAAACTTTCACTAGCTATCAGCAAGTCGTCAACATAGGCTTGTGCAAACGAGAGTACTTCCGGCCCCAGGGACATGTCTACCGCCCTACAGAATTCCCCTACGCTATTTGATAGTCCAAAAGGTAGTACGCAGAATTGGTAGCTACGTCCTTTGTAAAAGAACGCAGTGTACTTCCTATCCCCTGGGTGGAGCGGGACTTGCCAAAACCCCTTGGTGAAATCTGTAGTTGATATGAATGTCGTCCCTTGAAACACCCCGAATAACTCGTCCGGTTCTACGGGTGACTGTCTATCTGGGGTAATCCGGGAATTCAGCCCACGTGCGTCGAGACAGACACGCACCGTCCCGTCTCTTTTCCTGACCCACACAAGTGGATTAACGAAAGGGCTATTCCCTTTTTCAATAATGCCGTCTCTTTTCATGTCACTTATTTGCTTCTCTACCTCAGCCCGACAAGACCACGGGATAGGATACGTGCGTTGCCTCAGTGGACTGTCATCAGTGACCGGTATCCTAGCTTCATACGCAGCTGTGCACCCTGGCTTATCGGAAAAAACATAGCGGAATTCGCACAACAAATGAGTCACCGCTCGCCTCTGTTCCCACGACCCGGCCTGGCAGCGTGTCATGACGTCACTCACCCTATCCTCCCAGCTAACTGTGGAACTCGGGTTGTTATCGTCGTCAAGGTCGTTCCTCGTGTCAGTGTTGGCAACCCCAGCTAGCATATACCCGGCGGCTTTCAGATCCGTTTCATTTATAAGGGCAATGTGTAGTGACTCATGACGTTTGTCATCAGCCTTATGTACCTTCTGTATCATGGGCACCTTACAACCCCCCAGACTTATGACTTTTTCAGTGAAATCCACTATAACATTAAAAAGCTGCATAAAATCAGTGCCCAAAATAATCTCGCGTGTTAGCCGTGGAATGATTAGGCAGGTAGTCTGGTACTCATCACTCCCTATTTTTAAAGTCACAAAAACTTGTTGGTTAACTTTCCTACTCTTTCCCCCTGTGGCTCCTATAATGGTGACTTGTGGCACTGGCAGCGTGGGAAACTTACTTCCCTCTCTACTCAAAGTGTCAACGAACTGCTGCGATATCTCAGATACTTCCGACCCAGAATCTAATAACACATCAACCTCCCGTTTTCCAATTCGACACCTGACTTCAGGCACTGCTATACTACAGCCTCTTTCCTCCTCTTCAGACAACAAAAACGTTCTGTCGTCTGTGTGCATGGTGGCAACCATGTGCATGCGTGCATGTGCACTGGTCGCTTCGGCCTGGCTGCCTATGCCGCGCGACCACGCCCGTTTCCCTGCTGATAGTCGAGATTGGATTCGTAATGAGACGTAAACCGACCCTGCGTGTTTTCACCTCTCGCTCCCATATGCCTGTTTTGCACGTACCATCGATCATTGTGTCTGCTGCTCGCTCCTGCAACACAGCGCTGCCCGCTCTGCGCACCCCCCTCTCCTTGTCCTTGCTCGCCTGGGGCGTGCCAGCACTCACTACTCCTACCTCCCCCTCCATTCAATCCTTGTTGCCTTCCTCCTTCCTCTCTTTCTCCTTCGTACGCTTGTTCCACACGACAGTCGCGCGCACCTGCTCGCCATTCATTCACGCGTGAACCATGCTCCCTTTCCCTGTCATATCTCCGCCCACGCCAGCTGTCCTGAACGCCACGTGCGTCGTCTGCTACATAATCAAACTGGTGTTCCCTGTTTGGTTGTATTCCAACTCCTCCTAACGTCCCCATCCTATCTAATTCCTGCAATACCTTTCTCAATTGTTCCACCGTTTCTGTCTCTTTACCTATAAGTATTCGTTGCACTTCCAGTGGTGTCTGGGCGTAGACTAGCATCACTATATCTGCATCTGTTAGCGGCTGATCAAAGTACCTTGAGCGTTCGACCACCTGACTGAGATGTGCTTCTAATCCACCCACTTTGCACGTCCCATGATAGAGCTCCGCCCTGTTAGCACCCTGTGTTTTTGTGTCCCAATATTCCGCCAAAAATTCACTCTCAAATTGGCTGTAATCTGTAATATCTTTGTCTCGTAGTAGTAGCCAATTACAGCATTTTCCCGTTACAGATCGCCTGGCTACTATGAGTCTCTCCTGATTGCGACAGTCATACATATTAAAGAAGTCTTTCAACCGTTCTAAGTGTTTCTTAGGGTGCTCACCCCGCTCCCCTCTGAACTTCGGTATGTCACCCTCACGGTAATTACGCCCCAAGCGGATGCTCGCGTGACCTACTTCCTCTTCCCGGCTACTGCGTGTGTTGCGTAATTCAACTATCATGTGTTCAGCCTTTTGCAGCCTCATCGCAATTGTGTCTAGTTCGGTCGTTTCCCTTTGTATCTCCTCCCGTGCAGTGTATACACTTTTACTCAGTTCCTTCACTTCCCCCTTTTGTTTCTCGATCGTCCCGTGGCACATTACTACTTCATTCTCTACGTCTATGACGCGGTCAGCTAGTTGCGTAACCTCTCTTTTCACGCACTGTATCTCTCGTTCCAAGATTAGCTTGCTCTCAGCATTCTTTGCGTGTACGTCTGTTATCGCACTGCGCACGTGCTCTGCATTCCTCTCATTGATATCTCCCCCTAACTCTGCTACAGCCCGCTCTACGGCCCTGGGAACTGAGTCAGCCACTACTTCAACTACCATACTTTTCATTACCACATTTATTTCGGCCCTAAAATCGTCCACGATTTTTTTCATCATTTCGGCGTTTTCAGTCCTCAGTTTTTCCATTGCTTCGCGATTTTCTGCCCTAAGTTCCCTCATGATTTCGCGATTTTCCTCCCTGACCTCTTTCATGATTTCGTGGTTCTCCGCCTTACTTTTTTCCATCATTTGTCTCATCATTTCGCGATTTTCCGCTACGAGAGTTCACACGAACGCATTGAAGCTGATAGTGTTAGGCATGTCGCGGTTTAGTTCCCCTAGTTCCAAGGCCATTGTCCCTTCACCCCCCAGGAATGACACACCCAACCTTTCATTCTCACTGTGTACTGGAGAGCTAATTGGTGTTTCCGTATCTGTTCCCGACATCTCTGCGATGTTATCTCACAACGACAAACAGTCAAATTCCCAGAGTATACAATCCTTTTATAAACGTCCAGGTTTCCCCCTAACGGCCATGCACCCGCGGTCCGTTACTCCTATCACGTCTGGTGTATTTGTCAAAGAACTAAGGACAATTGTAAACACTTATATCATCTGCCATTAAACCAACATTGGTATTCGTAAATTTACACACATACAAAGACAAAAAAACTTTTCATAACAACAAAGGCAACAGAAAAACACTAAAAAAAAATTTTTTTTTTCTTCACTCCAACTGGTCATACCAAGCACCTGCCGCGGCAATCACGCACCCTTACTGAGAATCAAACTACGGTTACCCGGCCAACCTTAATTTTATCACGCAATCGCCCCAGCCTAGGCAAGCGGTTGGACAGTGGTTAGCTCTCGAAGCACCTCGTCGGCTAACTGGTGAATGATGATCCTGGAACGAAGTTCTGTGTATCCCTCCTGGTACTGGAATAGTTGATGTCCTGTGGCTCTACGATGTTTGCAGGGGTTCAGGAATCCCTGTTCTGAAGATCCAGCGTCCCGACGTCGAGCAGCGTCTGTTTTTTTTTCTAGTCGTTCTCCGAGTCGTACTCGTGTTTCCTTCTCGGGCCCCACGTTGGGTGCCAGAAACGTATGTGGTGGTACATACAGCCACGTTAACGTTTATATTAATTTTTAATTTGTGCGCCGGTCAGCAACGAGCGTCCTCTTATCTCAGGAGTCTTAAGTGGGTCCGTAAAAACGACTAGAAAGTAATTAATTTAGCCCAAGATTTCACACTTTTTTAAACTAAACGTTTTATTCACACTTTTTTAAACTAAACGTTTTATTCTTTTTCTTTCTTTTCTTGTCACAGCTCAACTATATAACAGGAAATTAAAAAAAACAAATCAGCGGGCGACATGCCACCTTAGAACATTCCTCGGATGCTGATATTTCACTTGGCTTGTAATTCAGAAAAAACTCCGCTCCCGTCAGGACGCACACTGTACACCATCTTCGCGGTCCCGCGGACAAGCCCTCTCTGCCGTCCAAACTGTCTGCCTCCCCTGTTTACGATCACGTTTCCGGGCAATGTTCTAGAAGCATGATCTCATATAAGCATCTATTTTATCTAAATTCAACTGCAAAGGATATAAAAGAAATTTTTTAACATAGAAAAATTCAGTAATTTACTATGATTACAATGGTATAGCATACTGCCTAGTTTAACAATTAAAATGATTAAAATAAATATATAAAACTAAATTCGCGCCGAAGCACCAGGAAGTTAAAGGTTCATACACTCCATGTCCTTCACCGTTTTCTTGGAACTTGCTGTCTTTGTCCACCCCCACCAAGCTTCTCCCATGCGCCGGCCAGGCGGCCCGCTAATCCTTGCTCATTCCTCAAAAAGGCAAGGGCTGATCTCACTAAGCATAACTTTTAAACACTTGCATTTACCGTCAAACACCCAGAGAGCAAAGTGGTTTGCAATTAAATTCTGATTCAAATGAAACCAAAGAAGGCTATGCTCCGATAAACTTCACTATTTAAATTCCTGGACTTAGACTATTTCCTCTTACAGTAGTACTCTTATGTTACACCAAGCAATGTGATTGGCTCGGGTTCCAAACTCTGAATCCCAGGCAAGCCTCTCGTGACTACCGCTACATGTCCCCTAGTATGACCAGTGGTAATGTCCTAATGTTATCTTAGTTTGACACTCTACTTATCTTAGCATAAAAGTTTCCAACAGCTTGTCTCATGGTATATAGGGCCAGGCACACCCCTAAATGTCACCAGAAGCCTGGAATTAGAGACTAAAAAGAGAAACAATCTTTGTATTGTGCTAGGTTGGCATTTCGCATCACAATATTAAAGGGTAGCATTTATATTTGACAAAAATATTTCAGACTTGAAATGTATTCAGTTAAGTTGTAGTGGGAAGTCAAAATAACTTTTAAAATATTTCAAGGAATTCTACTTAAGGTGAAGTTTGATAGTGTTATGATGCTAGGGTTTGTACTTTATTGTAAATGATAATTAAATATTGTTTCTTTTGAAGAACTAACTAACTTAAATTTTATCTTTACGTTCACAGCTTTTGTCAGTTGAAACAATCTATTTATGTAATGCTTCAATTTGTTTTGTTTGTTGTTTTACTAAGGTATGGTAATTTAACTGTTCCAGGAAAATAATTAACAAAATATTTTCATAATCCTGAAGGCCTATCATCTGGATTATAAGACTAACAGCAAATATTTCATCAGTGAGGAATAAGAGGATGGTAACCAGAGACTTGACTCTACTACAGCTGTCAACAACCAGTTCTGAACTCCATCTTCCTGAATATGTGCCACCGGATGTCAAGAAATTTTGAATGTAGCAAATCAGTTTGTGTGCAAAGTGCTCCAACTTATTTTGTGAAATTATTTAACTACCAATTTTTTTCAGTACAAGATTTAACTAGGCCTAAGTGAAAACTCGTGAGAAGGCAGAGTTTGTGCCATGATATAAGTTAGGCCTAGTGTTGTGATACAGTGCCAAAGTAGGCCTTCTTAGTTTAGCTTACTTTATGTTCCAATATATTTTTCATTTTGCATCAAGAAATAAGTCAAGTACTGCTGTGTCAACTGAGTAAACAAACAGAATAATTAATTATGGTGACAGCAAATATTTCAGTACTATTGAGATAGAAATTAAGCTTAAAAATCAGCAAGTCAGTATGCATTGTGTATTGACTGTATTATTAGATAGTTGTTCCCTTTATAATGTTTATACAGTCATGTTGTTCTGTAGTGACGCGACTGCATTTGTTATGGTAATTTTTTCCAAACTACTTGAGGAATTCAAAAGTAAGCTAGTATGTCTTGGAAGTATGATATTCTATACGAATAATAGATTTCTAAGTTAATTCAAAGATTTTATTACTAAATAAATTTGACAGGTGTTAAAGGTGATTTTCTAACCAGAGATTATTTTCTTAGGAAGTTTTGTTGTGAAGGGGGTAGAATTGCAGGGAATGAGGAGAGGGACTGTGTATTAAGCTGCTTTTGGGGGTGCCAAGATTAGGAACGTCCCCTCTCCACCCCCACCACCACCTTATGCTACTCCATCTCATCCACCACCTTCTGCCACTCCACCTCTTCTACCACCATTTTCCAATACGAGTATACAGTTTATGGCCCTTGTCACACCAATATGCTGTAGAAGGGTTCATCTCATATTTACTAAAATCATGCCCTCGTGTACGGTGGGCGTACACACATTTCTTGTTGCAGTAGTTAGGTTGACGTTGATTGTTTTGAAGTTTCAGCAGAAGTATTCATTGATGGGGTTTATATTTTTTTCGCTTCAATAGAAGCTAAACCGTTGCTACATAACAGACGTAATTTCTGTAAATTATGTTTGTTTGATAGAATAATGAACCTTTTACATGTAATCAAATGTCTCTTCAAGTTGTTACAGCATCCAAATTTGATTTTGCAGGTTTCACACTGGTACATACTACGATTATCATTCTGAAAACATCCTGCTTCCTGCTGTCATGTGGTTTTATTTTTGCTCATATTGCCTTGTAGTAATATCACGAATAACTTCCCTGAATAGTTTCCATCTTCACTGGAGGAATTGTTACCTCTTCACAGTTCAAATAACAAGCTGAGTCTTCTGCAACCACTATATCTCATCATATTCTTACCACTGTTTTAAATATATTTTTATCCTTACATTGAAACAAGTATTCATACATCCAGTCATGTTTACTTGCTTGTAACTACATCTCATTTTTCACCATCAAGCTTATTAAAGGTGATTCGGAATAAAGTGAACACTCAAAAAAGCTCTGATTAATTTCTATTTCCTGCCAGTTTATATCTTTCCGCTGCATGTAAACACAAATAATGCCACGTGTTTTATTTACATAGGGTCGTGCAATGTTTACAACTATGTTAAACTGCTCCGATAAATGTTAGCTACAATATCTACTCATTAAATGCACGGGGGCTGAATATAAGATATAATAAAAAGTAATCTTGGTTATAATTACCTGCGAGTTAATGTCTGGTTTCTGTCCATCGACTAATCCAAAGAATACGCACTATTGCCATAACGAATCTCGTAAATGAGGGCATATTTTATTTGAACTTGTAACGCAAAACCGCCACTAAAACAGACATGACACACGCTACCTATTCAATAATTCAAGTTTCGTTCAGTTATACTACCACGAACAACGACGACGCACTTCAGAAACAATAAATAACGTATTTTCTTAACATGTGAAATAAAATGTATGTTGTTTCTATACTGGCGAACGTAAAATATAATTTACAGATTACCAATGGTTTCACGCCATTTCTGCAATGATACTCAAAGTAATTTCCCATAGACAAATAAATACTCCAATACTTTTGAATGTGTATATACGCACAACGGCAAAGCACGCAAATGATGCAACTTGGCGACGAGAACCTAACTCTGATGCCACCTGTTGGTGGAGTTTTGAACTGTCTGAAGCGTGGAGCAAGCGATAACGGCCACGGCGACTCGAAGTCTGCGATAGCTTCACATAATTCTCGCGCCAATCGAGTTTAATTATACTGTAAGTATGAGTGTCAATAAGATCATAAGTAAATATTTTGAAGTGTATTAAATACAGACAGGTCGAGTTCATCATATGTTCTTTCACTAATGTTGTATTCAGTTAAAAAAATACACGGAACTGTATACAATAAATCGCTACCAACCATACAAGCAGTAAAGTAACTCTTGTTAGTGGTGGCGTATATGCAGTAACGGCTAGTGATTTTTTTCAAAGGTTAAATCTTTAGTGTTCACTTTATTCCGAATGACCTATAATACGTATCACATGACTTTGCTAACACTGACAAATATAGTTTGAAAGGTAAAGGATAGCAATCCTTTGTGTTTTGTGATTTGTCTCTGTTTTTTGTCATGGCATACAAGCCAAGAGATTCGATTTCCATACCTAAAACCATACCATTTTTTTTTCTTGAAATTGTAACAAGTCGTATACCGAAAACCATAGAAGGTTATGGTAAAGCTTGTAACATTCTTCATAGGATTGGGTAGGTTTAAATTACTTAGAGTTATCATTTATGATTGAAGGTTATATTCAGTATTGACATCCACTTTTTGCCATCAACAGACACACATGTAATGTAACATGAATGTAAAATACATTGTAGTAAACCCATAACCGGGGGTTAAATTTTTAATGTTCAAAGCTTCAGGAACTTTCTTCATTCAGTTTCATACGTGGCATGTAAAGTAGTAATCAATTTCACTATTTCATACTCCAAGTTTTCCAACCTTATATATCCCAGCTGTGATACATCTTCCTTTTCCTACACGTTCCTATCATAGTTCGAGTTGAACCTAAACATTCAAAAAGTACACATATGTAAAAATATATACCTATATACTTTAACAAATACAATGTCTAACTTATGTACAGAAGGGTTGTTACCATAACACAGAAATACCATAATGCAGAATGTACCGTAATGCAAAATGTACAATAATGCTGAAAGCCAGATTGACCACAATGCCAAAGGCTAGAAACGTGCTGTTTACTCCAATACCTAATGACAATGATACCAAAATATAACACCAATAAAACTCTCTACAGTAGTGCCACAAGAACTGACTTCATTGAACTAAATGGTGTTCTGTGTAGAATGGGTATGTACCTTAATGCCAAAATACCACAGCACAGAATATCAGAATGCCGGAGGCATATCTGACCATAATGCCGAAAGCAGAATCGACAATGCCAAAAACTAAGCGTGTTGCCTACCAGCCAGGCATTAAACTGGTGTATATAAAATCAACATTTGCTCTTGAATGGAAACAATACGATAGTGTCTGTAGGAAATTTAAAGCAGTTTTTTTTTTCATGACAATATGTCGATAGTGTGTCTCACTCATAGAATGCAGTAAAAACTATTAAGGAGTTACTTGAAATGGCTGTAAGCTACTTTTCCAGGCATCTGTTTTTGTAGACCTGCTAGCAGGGTTCAAAGTTGCTACTTTGGAGACATGAAATTAAATTTTATACCATTAGAATTACAGAGTACCAGCAGTCTTAAAGAGAAACCCCACTATAGTAAAGCTGTGACCGTTTTATTAGGCTTAAGAAAAGTAATAGAAGAGATATGTAAACCCCTCGCCTCCTCCTCAATAAAATTTGCGTAGGTAACTGTGAGTAATGAAACTATTTTTTCAGGAACTGTGCCGTAATTTATGGTAACATATCTTAAACCATTTTCAAATTTGTAGTAATGCACAAGCTTTCCAAACCTTATGTTTTGTTGCATGGTTTCCTTACAAATTTATTAAAGCGGCAGTGTAATAAGGCATTTAAAATGTTTTATTACAGACTAATATGTAACTGCAAGATTATTTTAACTATATCGGTAATTGCAATGCTGGGCCTAAGTAACAAACATGCTTTCATGTGAAAAATGTATGTTGCACAATTCATAGCTTCTAGGATTTTCTAAATGTTATATTAGCATAAGGCAACGAGACACACGTGCCTTGTTTTGGAAAAATATTCTATATATATATTATTTTCTGGACGCCATTGGCGTTGTTGTGTACATGATATATAATATAGTACATTTATACTGTAATTTATGTATTTGTCAGTATTCAGTACTTTGTGAATTGTAGTTACTGAAGAAATAGAATATAATTATAAATTAAATAAAGTGCTTCACAGTTGTTTAAAAAAATCAGCTAGCTCACAAACTAATATGTTTTTGGTAAAAAAAAGAGGGAGAAGGGTTTACTTTGATAGCAGAGAGCGGCAAAGCAGGATCGTATTTCCCCGTTCACTCGTGGGATAAGTCAACAGTGAATTACCATTCACATGGGCTGTGATCACAAGTGGGGCTAGGACAAAAATGGTACAAAATTGTTGGAGCATGGCACAAGATAAACCAAGTTGTTGGCCCGAGTCAAACAAGTGTCCCAATTACAGGTTATTTTTAACTTATGGGATTTCATAGTTTGATTATAAAACTAACATATTGTTGTGAATACCTACAGGTGCGGCTTGTGGATTTTGACATAGGTAGGGCTGCATACGAGGAAGAAAACTTATCCCCCAATAAAAGGAGCGGTTCCAGGGGTTCTCCCCCGGAAAAATTAGGATTTCATGGTGCAAAAATGTGCTATTTAGCAGTTCTCGTATCTAAACATTGAATATACTTTAGGTAGATTTATTAATATTTTTTTAAAGAAAAATTCCATCAAGGGGCTTCCCTAGTCACTGGTAGAGGAAATCAAGAAACATTTCAAGTAGTTACCACTATTCCATTTTCTCAAACAGTTTAAAACATTTCGAGGTATTAATTTTTTTTTAGACCATAATTCACTAAATCCACAAAAATAATTTTAACAAATTTAACATGCCTTTGGATTACTGTAATTTTTTTAAGAACAAAATTCACAAACTCCACAGACATAATTTTCACAAATGTATCATACCTTTGTATTACTGTGTTAAGCACTTGAAGTAGCAAGTAGGTGGAGTAAAACAAAGGTAGCTGCGTGGAAAGTTATGCCAAGTCTTAATCACATCAGAGAGTGCCGTCCAGACATTGTATTGACATCATAGCTCAGTTGTTTTTAAGGTTCACAATTAACAAAACTGCACCATTTATTTAATGCACTATAGTTTTTCTTACACCTCACTATTTGAAAATTAAAATATTAAATAAGAAACATGTTTCAATAAATGGTCACTTAACTAACGTGTGGATACCTGTTACTTGTACGTGAAGTTAATTCGTGATTCTTTTCTTAGAACTAATTTCGCAATAACTTGTTATACAGTGCTCACTTTATTGCGAATGGCCTATATAGGGTAAGGGCTGTATGCAAGGAGGGAAGTTAGAGACTTCAAACAACGATTTTTGTAAATATAAAGAAAGGTATTTATACATAATTAAAATACAAAGAAACAAAAGTAAATAACTCTTAAGACCTTAAATGTTTAAAGCCGTGTAAATATCTCAATAAATTCAGTGAAATAACGGATATAGAATGGTAAATTCTAATGATGATTCCCCCTATTATGAAATACTCGCATATAGGGAGAGTACATTTGTTTATGGCTTTGTCTCGTCTACTGCGGAATCATAAATAAAACAAATGTTGAAGGTATCCGAATAGGACGTCCAGTAAAAAAACCCTTTGTATTTGATAAATGGTTATGGTGGTGGCCGGACAGAAAATCAAGTTTTGAAATTTTCATCTATGAGTTTATTTTACTTCTGTGCCATATGGTTCGGTAAAGTGCTCGGCTATAATGTACGTTCTTTAAAAATGAATAACAATGTCACATATATTTTACTTTGTATTTTTAAATTGTTTCTGCTGGGTTTTGAGTAAAAATTTATGTACGATATTAGAATTTTTTTTTTGCTAATTAACTAAGTCGTGTAGACAAAATGTGAAAAGTTAGTAGGAAGCACCACAGTGTGTAGAACAGTTCATGAAATTTTGGTGCAGTGATGTCGCAAAACGAGCGAGTTGAGCGATAGGTTGCGTCTGTCGTTAGTGCAGTATAGCATGGTGCACTGTACGGGCTGCGAGCCCGGTAGCCCACACGCAAGGCAAATACCAGACACCTCCATCTCCCCTTCTTCTAGGTTTCGGCAGATTGAGGTGCACACTGCGCATACGCCAGCAAAGTCAGATGGGCTGCTCGCCTCACAGCCCTGCCTAGTTCAGACCGCCCGGAGCAGGAAACGGTCACACAATTAGATCTTCAAATCTTTCTCGCATTCCTTAGGCTTCACGATCAGCTGACGGTTTTGGCAAGTAGGTAGTTCAAAAGATATAATCACAAATTATCTTCTATAATACCAGGTGTGAAAATGAATATTATTTACTTTCATTCCTAAATAATCAGGGATGGCTGCAGCCCAGTAGCACAAACCGCCACTGAATACCTTGCCCATGCATAACTCAACTAATAAATATTTTCATTCTTTCTATTTTTTTTAAGAACAGCATCATGTCATTGTTAAATAGCGATACTTGTAGTCATAGTAGGCAAGTTTTTTAAAGCAAAGATTATGATTGCTGATCATCTTAATGAAATTTTGAGGATGTAGTAATAATATATTTTATGACTTTGCACCCCATTAATTTTAGAATTTGAAAAACTCTGAAATTAGTTTCTGTCGATAAGCAACTTTTAAAGCACAAATAATAGACTTAACAATAGCTCACAATGTTTAACACATATCAAGAGTATCGCTAAAATACATCACTTTTGACCTACTTGATATTCAAATTCCAGAAAATTATTTTTTGTGGTGGTGTACAGGTAAATGATTGGGTAACATGTAGGACTCACACTTAGGAAAGTGTAGGTTTAAATCCCATCTCCGGCCATCCTTAATTCGGTTTTCCTTGGTTTCCCGAACTCTCTCCAGGCGAATATTGTACTGGTTTTTTATGCCCTCGCTGTCGATGAGATGTTAATCATGACTAAAAAATATCAGAAGCTGTTTAACCCATAAAAAATACATACAATACTTAAGCTACAGAACATCTCATACCTCTCTTTCCTTAGTTTTTATTAAAGATATATTTACTTAGATACATTAACTGGGTATTCATACTTGTTTACACAGATAATGTTTAAAAGTATCCAGTAAAAAAAGTCAAAAATGTGACTTACGTTACAGTATAATGTCTCATGTCCTTGAGAGCATATGAAGTCTTACAGAGAAAGAATTCTGCTGAAACAAATTTCAGAAAGACATTATTTTATTTTGTTAACACTTTTTTTTCAATTACTGTGAAAATTTTAAAATCAAAGTTACAACATGAATTCTTTGTATTTTTGGCAACAACGCATGCAAAATGAGGACAGTGCTTATGGCAGTTACAGTGCTTTGAAAAGAGAGAGCAAATACCTATATAACTCCATATTGCAGTCTAAGTGTGAAATACTCTATAGGCTCACGGCAGTGTTCCTTGACCGTATGTATATTGTGGCAGGTACCTGTACTGCAGGCTAAAGATGAGACCAAGTAGGTACTGAAAAAATGCTGATGTTAGTAACTAGATTACACACAAAAATTCTGGTCACATTAATTAAATAACGCTGTCAACTGACAGCATGTGTGTGTATGAAGAATATTGTTTTTATATTCTCGTACTACAATTTATTTGGCCAATTACCCCAGGAAATGAAACTGAAATGTTAAAATGCCAGTTAATATATTCTTCATTGCACATTAGTAAATGTAATGTATTTGGTGGTTGTAATATCAGTAAAAAATATTAAATTTATTTAAATACTTACTACTTAGAAATAAATTATACTCCATAATGCACCACTGTACATATAGATCATGTTACACAAATGAGAGAGAGGAGAGAGTTTATTCGTGGTAGAACAGAAACATCTAAACATTGAAACATTGTTGATGGTACAATGATGGTTTATAGTAATCTGTCACTTAACAGTGAAAATTTAAACAGTAGTCAGTTCAAATTATAAAATTGTTATAATCGTGAACACTTCGTGTAAATTGTTAATGTTGGTTAACTTACTCCCTACATAATGTTGCTTGTATATGTGAAGCGAGCAATCGATTGCATACTAAGAGTAGCACTGAACGACGCATATAAAGCAGTATTACCTCTACGTGCTAGGCACTCAAGTTGACGTGAAATATTTTGTGTAAGGTATTTTCTATAGAACTGTAATAATCTCAAAAGCCAATTTAAATTTTGAAAAGAGAATCCTAATAGACATATTGCTGTAAACCAATTTTGATTTATTTATAAATTAATACTTATTTCGATTGGCATTGTTTCTTGAAAGTGTGGAATTGATCTTTCACACTAAGAGATCGACTTCAGTTAACTGATTAATTTGCGAAGAACTGTGAACAAAAAAAAATTGTTCCTTTGGTTTATAACTAACTCACATAGTGAAACTTAAAACTGGAGCATAAGTATTTGGAACATAAGTATGTGTAGATAAATATTATGAAAATGGAGATTAAGATTTACAAATTTAATAAGAAAGCAATGGGTTGCTTTCTTATTTCCATGAGTTACCAAATTAAAAGAGTAATATATCACAAATGCTAAGAACAGTGTAGAAAAATTATAATTTCACAATGTTAATAAATTTGTATTTTTTTTACCTTGAATTCCATAAATACATACAAAAAATATACACACATACATAGTATTGAAGCATTGAAACACGGATTAATTCATTTGCATGTAATAAATATGCTTCAATATGAATAGCTAGTTTTAATATCTTCCCATTAAGTTAAATTATTGTTACAAATAATTAAAACATCGGGTTTAATATGACGAATTGCACACTAAATTGGCAGTTTATTGTCAAACCACAAGCTCCAGAAAAATATATTTATTTAGCTTTCTAACTCAGTATTTTAATTCCTGTAAGACGAGCAACATGCTTTACATTTGGCACTGTGGTCAATTCTGGTTTCGGCGTTGCGGTCATTTGTGGTTTGTGTTGTGATCAATTCTGATTTCAGCATTGTGGTCGTTTATTGTTTCAGTGTTTTGGTTTTCAGCGTTGTGATATTTCTGCATTGTGGTACAGTTCAATTTAGTTTAGAATATTTACTGACTTATTGTAAATTGGTTCTTGTGGCACTCCTGCACAGCGGTTTTTAGGCATTATGGTATTTCTGCGTTACGGTCATTCAGCGTTGTGGTAAACAGCACTTTTCTGGCCTTCTGCATTGTGGTCAATCTGACTTTTGCATTGTGGTATTCAACGTTATTCAGGGTGTCTACTTGATCATGAAAGTCACGAAAAAGTCATGATTGCTGAACAAGGTAAGTTACTAATTTGAAATATATTTTGGTATAAGTAACAAAAATTTTTTTCCAGGTGTTTTATTCTCGACGAGTCATTTGTCAGAAGTGCATGTTCACACTACCAATGTTTTTCGTGCACTGTGCAAGTAAAATAAATAATACAGTATATATGTATATAATTTTTGATTTAAATCTTTAAAAAGACAACTCAAATTTAGGTTTACATTGATTACACATCTTAAAAAAATTATAATAATAGTGCGGATTGATGCTTTAACACTTGGCAGCCATTGATGGTTAAGGTAAGGATGTGCTATGCTCTATCTGCTATTGGCGGAACTTCTCGCTAGTCCCTGACAAGCAACTGTCCTGGTACTTCTGTGCGCATGCGCAAGGACTAGGTCGCTGCGCACTATGCCACGTGCAATTATTTACACATAAAAAAATATTGGTCGCATTATGCTAGTTAAAAAAAGGTTACTAATGATGTTCAAACTGATTTTTCCTTACAAATAATTTTGCCACGTTACATACACATAACTAGTCAACACGTATATTTTTGCTACATCATATATCTGAAGACAGCAGGTCGAAAGCTGTTTCTTGAATTTGTAATTAAAACCAATGTGAAACACATGGTTAGAATCATGGACAGTGTTGTGTATTTGAATACTGTTTAAAAGGTAAGTAATATTTTAAACTGAATTTACTGCTACATGTACTGCAAAATGTGTCAGCCCTGTTCATATTTTACGAGCGCAGTAGTAAGTAATGTAACAACGTGCCATTTTAGTTAGGCTCAGGGGTGTGAGATGGCCATGCAATTTATCAGTACGTTTTTGCTGAAATTCTAGACTGGACTGAAATCTGAGTGATTTAAAGTGATCACGGAATGACAAATATTTATACAAAAATTTTCAATTCTGACGGATAAGTAAACTTGGACTGATTATGTGATGCGTTGCATAAAACAATAGGTTTATTACAAGTTTGTTCAGGCTTCCGAGTAGAAGACTGTTCAAGTATTCTTGGAAATGCTGAGAAAATGTTGCCATTTTGACTAGGTTCGTAATCCTGCACCAGTAGATTTTGTCATGGAAAAGTTAAAAAAAAAGCCACTAATTTTTATTTTTACAATCCTGTAAACATCCTGTTATTGTACATGCAGCATTTTGGTATTTCTGCATTATGGTGCGTCCCCAATACAGAACAACCATTTATGTATTACACACCTTAACTTTAATTGCACCCTTCCTACTACCCTACTCATACATATCATAGTCGTACGCAAAACATAAAAAGAAAATAATTACAGTAAAACATGTAGCAAATAATATATAGTTCAACCTAAATCTTAGGTTCCTTCAGTAATTTTCATTTGAATATAACTATGATTTATTTTTAACTTGCACATAAATATCTGAGTCCATCTTAATTCAATCCAACCTAAATTACTAGAGTTCAATCTAGAAAGTAAGATTGTGTTACCAGTCAAGCTACTTCAGTCCTATCCATCCCACCTTTAACATACCATTCTGACTTTTCACATATATCATATCAGTCCAACTTAAAGCTTACCAATAAAAAAATTTAAATAACTTACATGTATATAACAATACGATGTTTAACCAAAACATATGATGAGGCCTACAGTAACATCTCTCCAAATATAAGTGCATCTTTTTTTCTATCTTATGCATACTAAATCTAGTCCAACTTTAGCTTAGTTAACTGAAATTGCAAGTCTTCACATATATGCTAATAACAATCTTAATGTAAAAAAACTGTCTTAAGCCACCACAGTTCTATTCATCCCAATATCACATACATATTGTAATTCAACCATCATTTCAGCAAACAAAATAACACCTATCATTAACAAAACCCTGTATACCAGAGCACTGCTAATATAGTTATACCATACAGAACTAAACTGTATATATCATAGTTTAATTTGTAACTAAACTCTTTGACCCTACACAAAATATACATAAAACTGTGCCCTCCGGCTCGTGACCATGGGGCAGAAGGCCCCTTAAAACCTCGGCTCCCCACGCTATAAACACAACAGGCCAAAGCCCCAAAATTCACATTCACTTAAACACTGGGCAAGTCCCAGGATCACTCCCGACCTAAGCTTATAGCAATCGGGTATCGTGTTGCTTCGGGAAAACCCAGAATTTGAGACTCACAAATACATTTCTTAGGTATATATTCCCGCTCATTTACATTACATGAATTGCATGTTCGTATAACAGCCCAATTAAAATGACGGTTACAGTAACCATATTAAGTCTCAGTTCGTCATCCACATCTTACACAAACACCATACTTTGCCGCTCAATCGAATGCACACTATTACTTATGAGAATTTTGCAACATGGCAATATTGATCATTTTACATACACAACTGTACATTTACGACAACACTGTCCATTTTCAACCTTCTGTTTAAATTGGACGGCTTTTTAAAGTGCGCTACTCCCGAAACCTCTAGCAATGGCTTTCATCCAATTTCAGTGCAGTTCAGTGATCAATACAACCCACAAATCCAGCAGCACTTGGAGAATGGCAATCGAGGTTAATCCACTCCAAGTCCAATTGGGCAACAACTATATGTCCCCAATTTCTCCGGGCCTCACAAGACATCTTGGCGGACAGGCAGCTGGCAATCCTTCCCAAGCGATGGGAAAAATTTCCCAGCAAAATAACTGAACGACACAATGGCCACACACTCACCGCTTCCAAGTCCTAGAGGCTAGCTCTCGTACTTGTTTGCAATTTCTCCAAACTTTAGCAGCACTATTCAGCTCAAATGGGCCGCTACCCTTTTGCTCATGCAGAGAAAGGCAAGACTCCAACTCCAACACCTCCTCCAACATCATCAAAGTCTCAAGGTTCTAGCAATAGATACCCCTGCTGCCTCTTCACCCTGCCACTTCCAACACTTAAGTGATCCTCTCTAGCCTGGCCAGCACCAGGAACACTTCCCCTCCCCCACTCCACCAGAGCCCACACCCTCTCCCCCTCCCGGCCTACCCCTCCATGGCCAGTGGAGGGCCAGGTCCAGAGTTAAATGGGAAAGCTAAGCTCAGATGACTGGGGTAACCCCCTCCCCCTAAAATATGAGCCACAGAGAAGTCAATGCGGCAAACCATTTGTAGACTCTTATAAGATCTAACTCCCTCCCCTCACCGAAAAGGGGGCCTAAACTCAGGCTACCCTGTTCATCCTACATGAACTAAACTGAACCACTGTTCAAAACTACCAAAGTAATATTACTCCTATCTCATCTCAGATAAAAAATTACTTTCTTATCCTATGCGCACCTAACATTAATTAACTTCTCACTTACTATTTCATACAGCATGAGATATTTTTCCTCTTGATCTCAAGTCCAGCCCTTCAGCATTTTACTTACTTCTTTAGATTAGCGTTCTTATTAATTTTTGTGATTAACTTCGTATTACCTTCAACTCTTGCTCTGATTATTGAACATGGCTTACATTAAAACTACAAAGCGTCAAAGAACTCTTCCGTAGTTGATTTACCACTCAACACCATACCGAACTATTATTGCATCTGTGCAGTTATTTGTACAGTCAGTCACAATACTTAAACTTAGCAACATCATCAGTCTTTTCTGTAACAATCTAAACTTGACAGTAAAATATTACATACTAAGAATCCTACTGAAAAGCGCAATCTTGCACCATACAATCAATAATCCAGCATACTACAGTCATGATTCATTTGTAAACTGCAATATTCATCTTACAAACTACCTACAAAATTATCACGACTGGTCAAAGCTCCATTACTCCAATCATCTTATCAATATACATTTGGATGCATCAAAACTAAACATCCAAATGTGCTATATTAACCATATCAAACATACCTTTCACTATAACATCAGCATTCTTTAGCAACCAATGCAGGCCACATAGCTTACTATGTGATACTGTACATTAAGTCCATATCAACATATTTTTCCAAAGTTAAATCAGATAAACATACCACCTGAATACATCATCCACTCATGTCATCAACAATACCAGCCAATCATAACATTTATCATTACCAATTCCATCCATGTTATACAAAAACCATTAGCTCACACATGCTATAAATGTTAACATCTCTAGCCCAAGCATGTTAGACAAGACTTAGTAAATATGTATATATTGTTGTACATTTAATGACATACAAACTTGCATGCCAGTATCCCAAACATCAAGCAAAACCAAGTACCATATTAACTAGACATACATACCTTCTTTATTCACTTAACACCATAAATTCTGTACAATCAGTCAGTACATACAAGACTTAGGCTACCAATGGAACATAGGCTAAGAACGAAACATACATAAAAACTAATAAAATATATCACAAATTATGTCAATCCCTTCCTTTTACTTGTCCATTAATTTTTTATGTTACATAAAAACCCTGTTTAATTGCATCTGAATTCCTATCATTACTTGCCAAATACATTGTATTTTGTATTACTAATAGCCATGCTCATTTTTCCTTGACTCATAAATCCAAGCCTTTCCAAGCAAACCGTAGCTTAGAGTTATTCTAGGAAATAATGCTAACCTGATATATTGGCATGTTATACAATCAGCAAAACTGATCATATTGTGACTCACATTTCATATATTCAGAAGGTTCATTCACACAATTAAATAAGATCACTATACAAATAATTCTTGATGGTAGTCATCAACATTATCCCTGAGTTCATCCCTTTTGAGAGATAATATCACAAGACATGTGGAAACATGATAGCTAATAACTAATATTGTCCTATAATATTACCTATCCATAATAATGATCATCAACACCTTAACCATATACTTCTTTTAAGAGTTCCAGGATGTCAAAAATTTGTGTCCAAATTCAGCTTTGCACCTACGAATCACAGCTCAGATATGCAGTCTTACAAAACACATACACTTACACACACATGCATGAACACACACAAACACACGCCTGTGTGCACATAAACACCTGCCCTAGTACTGAAAGTTCTTACACAATAATAACCAATAGTAACTTTATACACACGCACACACACACACACACTCACACCAGTGCATGTTCGTACTCGAGCTCCACTTAATGCATGCACCCTACTCGCGACATAAGTAATAAAGAAAAATGGTTCCAGCAATGAAATGCATTCCTGCCACCATCTAAACCAAATAAATATTACATGAATGCATCTCTACAAAACCACACTGAAATTACACATTATCAAATAAAAAATAAAATCATGAATTTCATACATTTATACTGTCATTTCACCATGCCTTATACCCATGTCAGGTGACATACAATTAAATTAGGGTTAGTTCTTAATATTTCATAAAATTGATCACTCATCTTGAACCAATTGTACATCACTCCAGACACAAACAATACTTACGATTTTTCGAAAATTCTGTGCTAAAGTCATTCTCCTTTGCAGTACAGATATAAACCAAGCACAATATTTTTGTGATTTTATTTTACATCAAGACATCATACTTTGAGTTGTCAGCTACATGAGCGAGTCATAGCTACCTAGAGAATTACCTCGTTTAAAGATGATGTTAAAAATGGTGCTCTCTGATGACAGTTAACTACATCATTTCATAAATAAACAGTCATCATTAATTTGCTGTACACTCAACTGAATTTTCATTATTAAATTATATTTTGTCAATATGTTTTGGATACACTTATTGTATCATTACTCTTAATATTAATCACAGACAAATTAACATAAGATGTAGCATTAGAACCATCAGCAAGTCTAAATATATATACACACTCCAAAGAGATGCAGCCTTTCCAAATTGTGTGTGTGTGTATGTATATGTATGTGTGGGTGTGTGTGTGGGGAGGGGTGTGTGGGGAGGGGTGTGTGTGGATGTGTGTGGGTGTGTGTGTATGAGGGGGGTGTGTGTAGGGATGTGTGTGTGTGTGTGTGTGGATGTGTGTGGGTGTATGTGTGTGTATGTGTGTATGTGTGTGTGAGTGTGTGTGTGGGTGTGTGTATGTATGTGTGTATGTTTGTGTGTGTGGGTGTGTGTATGT
>PNEQ01027516.1:6663-58249 GCA_003012365.1 Medauroidea extradentata | reverse complement strand
TTTTAGCCATTTTGAGAGGCCCGAAAATCATGTTTATAACAAGCGTGTTGCATTTTTGAAAAAATAGAAGCATGGTTTCAAGTGTGTGTTCTTTTCGTAGATAAACATAATATGAATAAGTTAAGTGGTTTCGCGTAAAAACGTATGCGCGTGACACGCTGCAACGCCGTCCATGCGCCAGTCGAGGACTTCTCTTAAGTGCGTTTTGAATGAAAACGATAGGTCCTAGACAGTTGCAACAAGAGGATCACTTTCGTTACATAAGTCACATAGCTCAATAAACCTTCATCAAGTGTTCTAATTTCCTGATGCTACAAAACTTGTACGTAAGTAGAGGGTGACCACCCCTGTTATTTTTTCAAAGGTGGAAGGTCTTTACCAGAACTTGCTATGGATTAGAAGAGCCTAACAACATAATGCATTGTTATTAATTACTATTTGTTAATTTTTTTGTATTGTAAGATATTGTGTTCTGTATTTCTGTATTTGTATGATAATGGCTAAGTGTAAGGGAAGACTAAATGCTTTAACTTCGCCATTTAAATAAAGGCAATAAATAAATATCCCTGCCCATAAAGTAAGTCACAATAAAGGCGAATACGTTAAGGAAATATATTATTTCAATAAAGCAGACGATACAATCTATCGCGGAGCTTCCAGTGGAAGGCACACAGATAGCGTTGCCGAACGTACTGACTGACAAGTCTTTACCTTGGCCGTCTTCTGTTTTTTTTTGCTGACAACACTGATATCACTGACAGTTCGCCAGTGTCCGTGAACAATAAGGGAACAGTTTTAGTAATCAGCAAAATATTTCTCCGTCAGCAAACAGATAATATCGGATCGTTAAATCAGTAAACATTACTGCAATGTGCGTTGCCTAGCAACTACATCTCCGGCATAATCTGTGATATCATTATTACGATGAACAATCATGTTTATTTTGTTCGTTGCGTAAATTGTAATTACTTTAAATATAAAGTTGCTATATTTTTTCAGCATACCGATGTATATACCACTACTTACGACTGATATAATTTTCTTCGTTTTTTCTCGATGCGCCTTAAACATTGTGTGTACAGTTTTTAAGGTTTGGGAAGCTGTATCCTTTATTTTTAAATACAGCAGCAAGGTACGATTCAACCTCTAAATATTATTTAGGCTTTGCGAACGGCACGACGAATGTTTCAATAACTATAAACAGACGTCAAATAAAAGTACATAAATTAATAGATACCCATTTTGGCCCTTATATCTTTAAAAAAGACTCCTTGTCCTACCATTAGATAACTTCAACTTTTGAATTTCTGCCAAAAACATTGGTTTACTGACAACACCGATGCTCTGAAGCGCCAGTAAAATCGGTAATCTCAGTAAACGGACGTAGCCACGCGCAGGGTATCGTCAACCAACCATCAGTGACTATGAGTGCCGTCAGCAATATCGGAACTATAGCTGACATTACTGAAGACACTGACCAGCGCTCTACCTGTAGTACATGGTGAATGCAGCGTGACCACTGGCTGCCTACCTGGGTCTGAGGGCGCCGTGCTAAGAGGCCGTGTCTATGTCCGTGCAGTCTGTGGGGACTTGTTTGTCCCTCTGTGGTAGGAGTGTGACAACCGTGCACAATACATTCCAGTCCTGACCCTGGACAACATCTCGGCAGTGGAGATTCCAGTCCCATTCTCTTACACTTAACTACTTTTATTACTAATGCATTACAACATACCAACTGACAAAAACATATACTAATGATTAGCGATTATGTATATCGCGAAAATGTTTTGTGCCAACATACCCTTGAAAACACTGCATTTTCTTGCGATTGGGTGATATACGTCTGACACAGTGTAGTTCTCTGGAGACCAATAGTAGGTATCGAATATTAAAATTACGAGATTCTTATTGGCTCAGGCAAGTAGGGTAACAGGTCCACGTACAAGAGAAAGCCATTAATCTTTTGGTAAGAAGCATACAGTCAAGTTTTCCAGCGATAAACCATCATCTCTACTATTGATGTATGCGACAATAACACCCATAAAACGCTTTGATATATATTAAAATGAATTATGTAACTAATACATGCGTAAAACTTGAGAAATATATAAATCTGACGAGAAGAAAAAAAAATACCTTACTCGGTGTCGCAAAACAAACACTTGACCACTAACAGTTTATTCCAAAGATGTTAGAAGGGTCCAGATGGAGTATGTCACCGGGAATTGTAACCAAACAAACGCTTGACATGGCTGGTATCAATATGGCCGAATAATTAAAAAATTGAGGAAATATTAGTTAGGAGGTGTGAAAACAGGGCTAAAATGTAGTATTTTCAACCTAAAACATCAATTAAAGAGCATAATACATTAATTTACCTCTCCCCCTTCTTGGGTTCACTCCCCTCGCCATCATTCAGACTTTATGCTACCCCCGTGGTTTATTCCAAATCATGCACGTGTACTCTCAGCTTAATGAAATATTAACTTAATACTAAAAATAAATCGTTCTTGCAAAGATTCACAAATTATAATGTTAATAAAATTAATATTTAAGACTAAATATTTGAAATATCTTCAAGTTACCTTAAATTATTTAAATAAGTAACTAACGCGTTTAAATGGCTGAAATATTATAAATCGACGTTTATTTTCGAAACTATTGTACGTGTCCACAGAACTCCAATCTGTTACAATAAAACAATATTACTAGGTGCCCGTACCAATCTGCTTGCCCTGAAGGTTGACGTGGATTGACGTCCTACAATGGTGAAACTCCGGAATGAGACGGAAGGGGGGAAGGAAGATCCCCGAGAAAACTCGACATCGTCCGACACGATTCCCACATGCGATAATCCGGAGATCGACCCCAGATTACTTAGATAGGAGCAAGTGGTGTAACCACTGCCCCTCTACATAAGGTATATCGCCACTATTGGAGCATTACAGCCGCTGTTATTTAAGCTTCTTAGGAGTCGATTTTTGTACGAACAAGTCACTCGTTGTAGGCGTATAAATCTTAACATATAATATTGACGGGAATACTTCTAACAATGCTTACAGTAAATTTAAAAAAAGAGCAATTTTTTTAAAAATATTTTTTTAAAAGTGTACTACGTAAATTAGCATGAACTTAAGCTATTGTTCAATTTGCACTTTTAGAACTACGCAGGTATGTGTGTTACTCCACAGCATTGGAATTGGTTACAGTTTCAATACAGATTATTATTACTGTGGAAAGAAGGGGGAGATGAGAAGGGGGTGCCAGAAGTTAGGAGCATCTTCAGTACCAGCGTGATAGGGCACAGGTCGCCGTATGACGTCACCTCCCACCTGTTCTGCGTCGCTCGTCGTTACCTTCAGTCGCTCCAGCAACTTTGCGCAGTGTCGAGCCTGTAAGGAAAGTAACATACTGAAGTTATAGGTAGTTCAGGATTAAGTGAGCACTTTTGGAACCCTATTTAATTTTTTTTCTTTTGAGGTTACCTGCTAACAACTCTTGAGCCGCCACATTCTAACTTACTCAGAAGTTAACATCTGAAGCCAATATAAGTAATATTTTTTTTTAATTTAGAGACACGGCGGTTTTCAAAAGTGGCCCCTTTATCTGGAACCATCTATACATACATGTTGGCAGTGTCGGCAGCCCGGGCAGGCGGCCACATTCGCTAGCCGGACTGTAACTGGCTGTTCCGCTACAGAGAGTCTCGACTACCGTCACGCAGGATGTGCGGGTTAAAGTGGACCAGAACTGCCCTACTCCCACTATTTGAACCACTGGCGCCCTCCCCTTGCCATTTACAGCGGTCCCTTCCCTTGGTTTCGAAACACGCGCAATTCTATTTGAATCAGTCTGTTGGAAAGGGCCAGTTCTCCATCCCCTCCCCCCCAAATTCATTGTATTGCATGAATGTACTCTAGTGATGTTGTGGTAGTGAGAGATTTTGATCAGTATTTAATATCTAGGTCTAGTGGTGAGATGATATGCGTGGGGAGCAGCGTCGGAATGAAGGGGCGGGAGAAACGGAATATCCCCAAGAAAACCCGTCGGCCAGCGTCATCGTCCGGCACGATTCTCACATGCGTATATCCGGGGACCGACCCCGCCGGGAATCGAACCCGGATCGCCTTGGTGGGAGGTCTAGTAATGTTGTCTCGTGTTCCCTGTGAAAGAGCACTTTCTACATAGCACGGGTACCGCTTAAATATTCTGTATCCATATAGTAATTCATAGTAAAAGGCAACATGTTAAAACAATTCTAATTCGTTGGGTTTGTCTTCAAACATAAAAAAAAAGTTTTACAAAATGCCTTCTCGAATTATAAAGTAAATTCCATTCAATTTTGAATACGATATTAGTGCACTCACTGAAAAAAATACCTATTAGTCACTGCAAAATATTTTGTTAAAATTGACCCTACCAAATTTTTTTGTAGTGACCACAAAAAAATTTTGTTGTTCCCAATAAAGTTTTGCAGTGACTACAAAAACATTTTGTAACCACTACAAAAAAAATTTGGTAAGGTCCATTTTAACAAAATATTTTGCAGTGATTAATAAGTATTTTTTTCAGTGCTGGAAAAGACCACATCTCCATGACAATTAAGGCATTTTCACACGCGGCTGAGTAACATTTTATAAGTCTAAGCAGTGAGAAATTTCACAGACAGATTAAGGAAATAAGATTACTATTAAGGAGTACTCTGGAAAACTCTTTCCACCTCAGAATTACGTTTCTTTGCTCTTGTAAGATTTTGTTACTAAGGAGATGTAGCCTTTTCCAACAGACTGAGTAATTTGTTCTGCAGTGTTTTATTCGTCGTATGAAACTTTCTCGTTTTACTGTCCGTTTGTATCTCTACTCTACAACATAGCGTTTGAAGGATGCGGCAACATTTGAGATGTGGTTCAATTATCACCGCTGTTGCTAACGAGCTTGTAAAGTGTGTAAGAGAAGAAAGACACTCGAGGTTATAAAACGTAACACTATTTATTTTGCCCAACAACACAACTACTTATGTTTGGAAGGTTGGTATTATGCATGCACGCACACACACACACACTCTCCAAATTACGATTCACAAAGATATGTGAGCAAATATATGGCACAGGTTTATTCATTGCTTTTTGCAACTCATGGCACTTAACATTTTATGTATTTGTGTATACTATAAAACCTTTCTAAATAAATGTTAACGCTGTTTCAGATCTCTTTTCCTAACGTATCAACTGCCATTGAACAGGTTAGGCTGCACAGCACTAGCAACATGAGGTCAACGAATACGTTGGTATATTTTGTGAAATATTTTACTTAAATGTATGATTCAGCTTTTGTTTTATATTTTAATACATGGTCACTGAATAATATATCAATAACATAATGGTCAAATAGTTTAATATAAATATTAGCTATTGTTATATCGGTACTAGACCGGACAATGAAACAATAACGAATCGGAAATCAAATAAGAGTTGTGTTTATTCCTTACCCAGTATCTGGGGCCTGGGTGTTTGCTTTGTTCTACACGACTAATAAACGTAGCGTATATGTAGTGTTTGTAAGGAAGTGGCTGATTGTGAGGGTGTTGTTAGAGCGGACTGCGGTGATTGGCGGGCGGGGACACGTATCCGGCGGATGTTGACACGTGCGGCGAGTCAGAGAGGCTGGCAGATAGCGGCAGGTAACATATATACAATCCTAGAAGTGAGCCGTCTGTGTGCGAGGACAGAGGTTTAACACTTCTTCCTGCCTTGCTCTCTCTCTCTCTCTCTCTCTCTCTCTCTCACTTCATCTTCAGTGTTGCCAATTACTACAACATCGAAAATCCGTCAAATTTTCAGGAAATCTTCTAAATTCCTGCCCAATGACTTATTTAATGTGTTTGAAATAGGAAATGCGTTAAAGACGTATACACACGCAAACTGATAATATAACTGTACCATAATAATGCTGAACTTTCTATCATTTAAAACGTTTTTATTAGCTCATTTTCTTGTCTGTTTGTTTGTGTGTTCGGTAACAATGAGCTAGGCACTTAAAACTTAAACATGCTGATAACTGGACGGTACTGTTCGGTAACAATTAGCTAGGCACTTAAAACTTAAACATGCTGATAACTGGACGGTACTGTTCGGTAACAATGAGCTAGGCACTTAAAAAAACTTAAACATGCTGATAACTGGACGGTACTGTTCGGTAACAATGAGCTAGGCACTTAAAAATTAAACATGCTGATAACTGGACGGTACTGTTCGGTAACAATGAGCTAGGCACTTAAAACTTAAACATGCTGATAACTGGACGGTACTGTTCGGTAACAATGAGCTAGGCACTTAAAACTTAAACATGCTGATAACTGGACGGTACTGTTCGGTAACAATGAGCTAGGCACTTAAAACTTAAACATGCTGATAACTGGACGGTATTGTTCGGTAACAATGAGCTAGGCACTTAAAACTTAAACATGCTGATAACTGGACGGTACAGTTATGCAATCGATTTTATACTAAATTTCTGGTGAACTAGAAACTCAAACTTTCATTCAGACAGGGAATTGGTGAAAATGGACGAAGCATTCCTAGATCTAGCTTTGTTATTAGATTTGGCCGTTGGTGCTATTTCCCTACATTGTGGATGGGTTTTATACGTCGCTGTGATTGGTTGCTTCCCCAGAACTGTTACTTAAGAGGGCGTGGTGCATAATTCAACGGTAAAAGCATGTAGGTATCTTGAAGTCAATTTGCGAAAATTAAACAATAGCACTCCAAAACAATATTCTTAGCCAACGTTTTAAACAAAATTGTTTCCAGTGTTACAAACTTCTGTGGCACAATCTCGGACGCTTGAACCTCGTGCATTTAACTGCGGCGCAAGAGATCACGCGTAACGAATTAGTAATTCTGGATAAGTATTTACTCATAAAGTTGGCAAATACTATTATGTAGAATTTTATCAATATTGGCTTCGAAAAAAGCGTAAAAATCAATTGATGTTTTCAGCGTTTATTCATCTATCTCGCACTCTTAAGGGCGCTGCCTACCTCGGAGCCCTGGCGGAGAAAGAATAAGGTTTTACATGTTAAATTATTTTCAATGGCACTCGGTCACCTTTTGTGATATTTCTTCCGGACAAAATCCACATTCTGCGCCGAGAAAAGGAGAATATTTCTACGTAAATAAAATTGCAGAAAATAAATTATGAATAACCGTTTTCGCGTGTTTTCTGTGTGTAAAAATGCTTTTTTTGTCCACAATTTTCAGGGCATTGAAAAAAAAATGCCTACACGATCCATAGCAATGTACGCGGCACCGAGACGAACAAAAAAATCAGTAATGGCATATATGTAAGTTCAACCGTTACTGAGCCAAATGGAAAATCATTCAACCTGTAAAACCCTATGCTTGCTCTCGCAGTGGTTTCAAGGTAGGCAGCGGCCTTAAGATATAAAATATAACTACTTCGTTTAAGGGTGCGTTCCACATAAGTTTTCAACGTCTTTTATTATTTTTATATTTGTACCAGATATTTTTTCTTGTTTTATACGTAAGTTGTGAATTAATCTTCCTGTTAGGAAATGTCTGTATATCTAAGTTTTTGCGTAATGACCCGTAAACGTTAAACTTTGCATTTTACGGTTTCATGTACGCCACTAAAACCAACTGACATACTAAACCGAAAAATGCACAGTATGTAACAAAGTTGTTGGCTATAATTTACATACATAAAAACAAAATATTGTAATTTTTTTTTGTGTTTTTAAGAAATTGTTGAAATTTTTAATTTTTAATTTCAAAATTTAGCATTTTTATTATTAAATACAAAAATACTTCAACCCACGCACACGACCTGCTTAGTTATTTTGGAAACCATCGCACTGAACAACGCATTTTCAGATCGTCTGAATACGTCTTAACGTGTACGTTAATGTGTAAGTTTACAATTGTAAACGCAACTTAAATCGTTGTAGTCGTTTATATATATATATATATATATATATATATATATATATATATATATATATATATATATATATATATATATCTTTGTTTTATTGTGGGCTCAAACTTTAAATTTTGTGAATAATGAAAAAACTGCATAATGTTTATTAACAAAATGCGACAATACGTAAGTTGACAAAATGTTACCTAAGCGTGAACAGCGTAGTGCTATAATTTCAGTGGCTGAAATAAAAATTACATATAGTTAGAGTTTCGAATTCATACTAAAAAATATCCCACAATGCTCTAATTTTCTTTCGTTAGTGTATGATGTAAATATTGAGACATATCTAAGGCGCCGTTCTGTGTCACACGATTCATCTTGGGAGGGAACTAGTTCTGATTGGTTTACTAATTACATGTGTTTTTATTCGGGCGACGAAAATTATCTCGCCATTCTACTTGACATTCTTTTAGTTACCCTGGAATCGCGGAGTAGATTTCATTAGAGAATTTTCACAGGAATGGAACAAATTCACGGTTTTAAAAAATTCGCGGTCACTCCGACCGTGTTCTCTCTACTTTCCAACACGCTCTACTGGAGTGTGCCTCTCATATGTGCATCCCGCGTTACAGTTGTCAGCCCTGCTGCACGCAAAGAAACAGTTATTGCCATTATTACTAATTATATCCACGTGTGAGCATAATTGTTAATGTTCATCTCTACCTGCGCTTGAAAACAATTGTAGCGAGTTACAAGTAGTCGTATTTGGAAGAAACATCTCAAAGCGCATTAAGTGTGTTACAACTATGAAATGAAAACACATTTCAAACAATGGTTTTATCAGTTTAAAAATTAGGATAACTTATTGGAAACACTGTTTTCGAGACTCTCAAAATTGCTTAAAACAGGTTTTTTTTAATACTGCCGTATCTAGGAAAATTCCAACCAGATTCGAAATACACAATCATAGAAATAAGCGCCGGAATTTCAACCATAAGTGTCGTAAATAAAATAATACAGTCACAGCTTAAAGTCCCACAGGAAAATGAATTATAGTAAAGCTCTGTGCGCCAGTTGCTGGGTTTATGTGTAGAGGCGATAATACATTACATACGCCGACCGACGTCACTCTTATTGCTCCATCGGTTGTGTGCCTCACATACACCAACGCAGCCTACCTGGATAAGAACCTTACCATAGACCTGCTGTTAAATGTCGCCCATGATTAAAAAAAAACCCACCAGTGTAACTGGGGACCTGAATTCGAAACCATGTTAACTCCAAAATGTATGAAATAGTAATAGAAAGTAATATCATTTTCGTGTGCATTTGTGTGTGTGTATATATATATATATATATATATATATATATATATATATATATATATATATAATAAATATACTACTAATTAAAAATATATATTTTTACTCCGGTTAGTATCATATTTCAGATAGAAATAAATGCACACAGTAAAGAAATGATATTTTCTAGCTAATTTTTAAATTTTGGAAACAACATGGTTTGGAATTCAGGTCCGCAATACATCATACTATTGTTATATTACTTTCTTTCCGTTAAATTAAATTGTTTTTATTCGCTGCATTATTCATTCCGGTTTTGTGTATTATTTCTTTAACAACTGGTTCTCTTTTCTTGTTTAATTTGGTATTGTCGAATTTAATGTTTTTTTGTATGTTACTTAGATGTAAGTTAGTAATTTTGGCATGTTTTATGTATTATATAAACGCATTGTCATTGGTTAAGTAGCAGTAAAAACTTGTCGCTTTAAATTTGTCATTAAAAACTAAACAAAAAATGCAAATAATCCTGGGGCGTACCCAGAAAAGTTTTCCGGATGATGGGAGGGCTCAGCTGTAATTGTTGTGGAGACAGTATTAATAATTATCTGGTTTTGATGTTTTTGAATGCTGAGATAGTAAAAAATTTAAATCGGGTTACTATCTTATTATTATTTTTTTGTAGTAGTTTGAATAGAATAGAATGCAAAATGTTATGGATGAAAACAATTCGTAATTTTTTCGTAGGAGGGGGTGAAGTGTGAACCTCTAAAACAACACCACCTCCTGGATACGCCCGTGACGATTCATGGCCTAGTTGCAATAATAATAGTAGCAGAGAAAGTGTTGCATAATGTGACGGCGAATGTTTGGGTGCGCGCACATTGTAGGTAGTGTGTAGTTGTGGCATGGTACGAGAGGCTGAGGAAGTAGACAGACTGGTCCAGAGGCTGTAGGGAGGCTGCGACCAGCTGCTGGCGGGACCCGTCGTCCCTGAACTCTCCCCCTCTGCCACCTCCCTCTCGTCACCCACAGGCATGGTCCAGGGACAGGCTAGCCCGAGTGTGTGTTCGACAACGGTACCTCGAGTACACACTCGCCCCTGTCGTACTGCAGCCTCGCCCGTCCGTCGTCTGTCCGTAGATAACCTTATGACACTAAAAAAAATGAATAATACACACTTGATACTTGTTCTTCGTGCTCTTATATCCAGTTTACATAGCGTCCCGCTGCGAAAAAAGCAGTTATTACTCAGTATTTGTACAACCATTGTTTCATCAATATTGTTTTTAATGTTATAATAATATAACAGAATGTGTAACGTGATCTAATTTACTTTATGGATGCCAATGTTTTGTTATAAGATTTCAGGCGTCCAGAGGAAAGTAATCATTGTTGCTGCCACTGTACTTGCTTACATTTATAACATTATAGGCACTTTTTACTAAGATGATACTTAATTGTTTATGTCAACTAAATTTTTTTTCACTACATGTTGCATGTTATATTTTACTAACGTTTAAGAAGTCTTCATAAAGTTTTTCTTTACCATAAACAGCTTATAGAAGAACCACATAAGGTTGCTTTTTACTAAACCTTTTCCTTGCCTGCAGATGTATATTAGTAGTTTTTTACTAGGTTATTTTATTTCCATACCTGAAAGTTGACTCGCCCAGAAGGGAATACCTGGTCATATAGGGCAAAGGAGAGCCTGCGGTGGCTTGCCACATGGGCAGTGGGATGGGGTAAAGGGACAAACACAACTCGTTGTCTTGAACCCGGAGAGGTTACATTAAATTTAGGTACACCTCTCCGCCTGGGGATCAAGCCCGGGACATTTGGCCAACAAACCAAGAGCTGTTGACAGCTTTTTTTATTAATAATAATTATTATTATTTTATTCCCTTCCTGTAATGTGACTTATTTGAGTAACCCCGAGTGACATTTTGCGAGACAGTTGTGTAGACACGATTTTTTAGACCAATTGGACGAACACAAATTCACACCCAGCTAGACCTGGGAATCTAACCCAGGACCCCTCGTATCAAAGCTACCACTGAGCCAAGTGGTTGGACTGAATACGGATACATAATCTATAAATGTATGTTGCGTGACTAGGAAGAAGATAATTTGTTCCTAAACACATGTCCGGGAGCACAGTGGTTACGTGCTACAGCTTCTGGAAAGGCAAAGTGATATCTGTTGGGAAACAACCTTTAGACAACTTGACGACACATTACATACGTGGTATTCACATTGGCGTAACTTTATGCATACTACGTTTCGGGGAGGGGTGTAACTACTTTATTTAATAATCATTCTCTTAGATTTAATTAAATTGTGTCGTTTTACATTCATAACAATCTTAAATATGGAATATTGTATACTACCATTACAGTCAACTAGGTGTTCTTAAATCAAGTCAAACTCGTACACACTTGAAAACGATGCTACAGCATCTGAAACCCGGGACAACTTGGCCCGATGTCAGTGTTTTACAAATCACTGATTGATGCTTTCAATTAGAAGTACTTCTGTACTAATGTCCATCTTCTGTTTTGTTGTACGCAGCTAGTTACCTTTTACAAACATGTCACCTTCTCTCAACCTTAGTTATGACTAAATGGTATGTGATTACACTGCACTCAAGTAAACGCTCGTGTTGGTCTACAGCTACATGATTAAGTCTTGTTTGAATCATAGTTGATTTGAAATTTGAATAAGATGTAAAAACCTTTATGATCTTGACATAACGGAAGGTATAAAGAAAATTCCATATAATTTATACATGTGTTAAATTTTTTACTCTTGATATTGTTAGTTGTTAACGCAATGTAAGTGCTAAATTTTTAACTAAAAACCAATAATATTGGAGGCAAGTTCTCAGCCTTCGCAGAGAACTGAAGTTTTTTTTTCGGCTTGAGAATTTTAAGCTGAGCTGCGTACAACAAGAAACAATCTTATCAGTGCATATTTGAAAACAGCTGCCGAACTTCTGATGCAGAATCTGGAATCCCGTATACTCTGCAACCAGCAGTAGATGAAAACACCGTGAGAAGTAACCTTCCGAAATTTAATAATGCAAATTTAAAATGGGGGATGAAACCTTAGCATTAAACGTTGAAAAATATTATTTGCCTACTAAAACAAGATCGTATAAATTTATAATAAAATCTTTGAAGTATGTTTTTAAATTGGTTGATTTCATTAGTAGTTGAGAGTTGGTTTTCGTTTCAAAATGTTGCTTACGTAAACACCCCAAAAATTAGTTTTAGGATTTTTTTTATTTCGACCCTACCCCCAAGCAGTAAAAAGGGGGGAAATATGTTTTTAATGAATCGTCCATATCACTGGAACACAACTGGCTATCGTGATTTTTACTTCAATTGGATACGTATATACAAATTACTATGACAGGACTCCAAGACGTCTCGAAATTTGACAATTAAGGGGGTTAAAAAAACACGTGACGTATGTTTTTGATTATTCCTCTATGTCTATCGAACCATTCGAGACATCGAAGTGCTCTTTGCTTTAGATTGATGCTTATGTAAATATCCAAAATACCATTTAATTATATTTTCCGAATTCGGTCCCAAAGACGCAAACAAAAAAAAGGGTAAAATATGTTTTCGATTAACAATCGATGTATATCGACCACATTAATATTTTATATAGCGACGGGATTTTTATTTTTAAGATTGATGTTTACCCAAATACCTGACAAGAAATTTCACAAATTTTAGGAATTCCCCACCTAAGGAGGAGAAAAGGCTGATTAGTGATGAAATGTGTGGTCAATCAATTGTAATGGGCAAAATTTCAAGATGTTTATAAATTATATGTATTTAGGAGATATGTGTAGCATAAAGACTGAACTTCAAGTGTGTTGTTGGTAAGCCTCTAGTAAGGGCCGAGGTGAAGTCAGCACTGGACAGAAAATTTGGAACGAGCTCTTTTCTTCTCTCCCCCCCCCCCTTCAAACCCACTTTCCAAAATGGCGGCAAACAAGCCGAAGCCATGCTGGTGGCAAAAATGAAAATAAATGTAATTGTATATAGTATTTAAATAGTGTCAAAATTAAAAGGAAACGATTGTATGTGAGAAATCTGTGTCATTGTACAATGTAAGATTTGTGTAAATAATTTAAATAATTTTGAAGGAATAAATGGTGGAGGGCTTGTGTCGTGAGTCAGTCGCCGAGAAGGGGCGTGGCCTGTTTTCAGGGAAGGTCGGTGATTGGTCAGTTGAGAAACGTGGAGATCGCGAGGGTTGTGGTTGTCAGGGAGTGTTGACACAGGATCGCGGCAGTTGCCCGTGGACCCCTTCGAAAGGAGGTTCGCAAGGTCAGCTACAATTTCAGTTAACTTATTAAATTTTTGGAAGTTTTGATCGGGGCAGGAGTTCACGGGGACCTTAGAAAGGGATGCTCGCGCTGCCAATTATCGATCGATATTGGATAATTTGCGAAAGTTTACTGTGAGAAAGTTGACCGATTTCATTGTACTTTCACGATTAGTATTGGGAATAGTCACATTAGTTTGACGTAATAGTTGTTTCGCGGACAAATAAGTGTTGATAAACTTTGCCGCGGGAACCTTACTGAAGTGACGTCCTAAAACGGAACGATTGTAGCTCATAAAATCTTGACGAGATTAAGAGAAACTTTTGAATTGTGGCGTTATTTGCGACTGCCGCACTGATACAGTCGAGGCCACGTCTCTATCGGACACTAGACGCTAAACACTAGACGCGACGACAAGTACCTCGCAAGGAAAGGCAATTTCAGTTTAATCATTCACATAATTAAGACTTTAAGAGTTTAATCATTAGTGAGTGACAGGCTGCGTAAATTTAAATGCCCAATAAAGGAGCAGTTTTATAAGATGAATCGCTGATCTTAAAAAGGCCGGGTTCACAATCGTCGATATAGCTTGAACCCAGCGGGCTGTTGTCGTGTTTTTCACGTTCAAGATACACCAGTAAAGTAATCTTAAAGTGTGATTCAAGAATTTGTCGAAATGCAGTCTCTTAGGGGTGAAAAGACCTGGAATGTGTTTTAGATGAATATTTTATGTATATCGAACCCATCGAGAAATTCAGTTTATTTTTTCTGCAGGATGACGATTAGGTAAATGGCCGCAAAGGGTTTTAGATATTTCAAAATTCGAACTCTGTACTGTCCAGGGTTGATATGTGATTTTTAATCAAAGATCGATTTGGCTTTGACTGAATGAGATATCGTGATTTTCACTTCACTTGGATACTTAAACAAATATTTAAGGTTTGAAATTATAATTTTTCCAATTTCGACACCTAAAAGGGTGAAAACTTTTTTTTATTTGTTTTCTGTCGGACAATTATACTTATATAACTAGAAGAGATATTGGTTTAGTTAAGAAGAAATATTATTTTGTGAACTTTCAAGGCAGACGATCCAAAAAAGCAAGTACGACCAGCGATAAATATATTGTACAGGAGTTTAATTATACAGTTCTATCGAGATGTGGTGTTGTACAACCTCTATGAGCCTAGGAAGTGAATATTTTATATTTAGAATTAGTTTTTATAAAAAAATTTCGACGTGATATGGCGCAGTTGTTTGTGGCTCCGATCTATTGTTTGGGAGGTTCTGAGCTCAAATTAATTTAAAGCTGTGCAAGTGTGCAAGTCTGCACACAAAAACTGCAAGGAAGATGAAATTAGTGCAATTTGTATGAAGTTTAAAAGTCATGAAAATGGATTATGCAGTCCACTATGTACTGAAGTTCCTCGACAGCATCAGCCCACGTATACCATCTCACTAACCTCAATGTTGGGGCACCAAATATGTTTATATTTCAGCGAAACATTATCCCGCAAAAATTCCCTAATGCCTCTTAAGAGGGCATGGTACATAATTCAACGCTAAAAGCATTAATCTTTAACTGTAGGTTTCTTGAAGCCAATTTGCGAAAAGTAAACAATAGCAATCCTAGACAACAGTTTTAGCTAACGTTTTAAACAAAATTGTTTCCAGTGTTACGAACTTCTGAGGCACAATCTCTGACGCCAGAACTTCGTGCATTTAACTGCGGCGCAAGAGATCACGCGTAACGAATTAGTAATTTTGGATAAATATTTACTCATAAAGTTATAAAAGACCATTATCTAGGATTGTCATTGAGTATTTGTTCCACATTGGCTTCGAAAAAAAGCGTAGAAATCAATAGATGTTTTCAGTGTTTATTTATCTACTACGCACTCTTAACTTCAAGTGAAGGTTTTGAAAAACATTTATGTTAGTGAGGCAGCATCACCAATTGTTGTGCTCGGGGGAAGTATTAATACTACGTAAACTACGTATTTCATTCGAGTACCCTCTTACATTTAAGAGTCTATAACCACTCCATAACGTTAACTTTGCAGTGCTGTGACTATACATAAGGCCCAGGTGAAGTCGCTGTTAGTGGCAGGACAAACTTGAGACTGCTTTTCGCGTGGACAGCTATAGATACTTATCCTGCTGCAGAGTTAACACTCGATGACTAAACTACCTATCTGGTGAACAAATAGTTTTTTTTTTTTTCAATTAAAGTTATATTATCTGTTCTAAGTAATACACACGAGTAAAACCGCGACAAGACTATAATAAATAACTCTGATTATTCCACTAAAGAAATTCCGTCAGTAAGTTCGAAACAACAGACAAAAATTAATTACGACAAACAGACAAAACAAAACGAACGACACAGTTGCTGGGTGTAGACGACACAGTAGAAACACTGACACCTAGAGGAAAACGAAGGAAAAAAAACAGTAACTGGTAACAATAAAACAATGAAAAAACAGACGAACGCAATGTGCTGCTAGCGACGAAACAAGTTGCAAGTTTCGGAAACTGCAATCGATCCCTATCTTCCAGTCCGAGGAGTTGTTTTTCCCACCTCAAAGTGTCTCCTGCAATGTTCTCTATACACAGAAAAAAGAATCTATAGTTGCAGGTACCATACTTCTGTTAAAATAGAGACAACATAACAGTTTGGTTATCGGTGCCATCTGGACAGTTCCTTCAAACAATATGTATTGTAGAAGAAACAAAGAGCCTTGTTGCTTTCACAAACCAGATAGTAACTTCTACAAAACTGATTGTTGAAGGAACTGTCCAGAGTAGTCCCTATTTTAACAGAAGTATGGTTCCTACAACTATACTTTTTTTTCAGTGTAACCCGCTATTTTGTCGTTCGTTTTGTTTTATTTATTTATTTTATTTATTTATTTATTTATTTTATAACGTACAAATTCAGCCTCAGGCTGGTTTACAATTGGTACGTAGTTAGAAACTATTCACATTAATGAACAAATATTAATTATGAATATTACAATATTATTACAAAATAATTGCATTAAATTTATGATTGTAAGCATTACAAGGTTTTAAAGTATAATTGTAACATTACATTAAACAAATAATTACTAAAATGGCAATATTTTGAATAAAACAGATAAATACTAAACTATAAATAGGGGGAAAATATATAAAATATAAATGTCAAGAAAGAAAAATTGTATGGGATTTCGTAATCATTTGGTTCTATAGCAGAAAGGACTTATATTTCTCCCTGAAAGTGTGGTGCGAAATATTTCTTAAATCTCCCAGTAGGTCATTCCAAGCCTTGCTGGCCATATACGTGAACGAATGTTTGTAAATGGACTTCGAATATAGAGGTAGTTGAAAAGAATTTTTATTTCGTGTGTTGTGATTATGTAATGAGATAAAATTAATAAGTCTTTCCGATAAATATATTGGCATCTGAGTATCTATAATTTTTTAAAATTGAGTATTGAAATGATATAATCTTCTATTTTCCATGTTAAGCCATTTTGTCTCTTTATCCTTGCAATAATTTTTTCTTCTGTTGTTTCACACTTACTGACGGAATTAATTTAGTGTATAATGTTAGTTACTTATCTATTCACTGGTTTTTTATTGTGCCTGGGTGCTTGTTTGTGTTCATTTATGTTCTCGTAACTCACTGCGGAACTTTATACGATTGCCTGTGTTTGCAGTTGCAAACAAAGTCCTGTTTGTCTGTGTGTATTCTCTGGTTTGCTGTGACACACCATTTGCTGCAATGGCGTAAGTCCAAAATACTTGTTCAGTTTGTAATGGCGCCTGCCTGCCTTGCAAACAGTGTCGCAGCGTGCTAGCAGAACTCTATTTTCTCAGAAATTTCTTTCTCGTTGTGTTTCTAATATGTGAATTTACGGAAAAGACCACGCACTTCAAACGATGTCGAAATGTTAGTTTCAAAACGTCACGTGGCGTTATCGGTTAGGTGCCGACCTACGTTGCGAGATGTTCTGGGTTCGAATCCCGGCTCGGGCATGGATGTTGTGTTGTCCCTTCACCTCATTTTAACCTCATCGGCCCTTAAGACCTCGTTCTTTAATGACCGTAAAATCCTCTCACATCACTTCAAAACATCACGTTAATTAGAAATATCACTTAGGAGCCTTTCAGGATGACTAAGAACAGTTTTTTTTTTTAAATCTGTTGTATAAAAGCAATACTTACGGGATTCGTGGAAACTACGATAGAAAGGTGTACTATTTAAACCTTACCACCAATAAAAATATGAGGTTACCGCAGAAAGTGTTAGTCAGGCGAGTGTTCTACTGCGATACTGCTGCAAGCATTTTCTGTGTTCTGCGGTAGAGGCGATACCGCACTATATGAGCTGGTCAGCATCGCCCTTGGCGCCGTGCCTCACTCACACAAACAAGGGGACCGCGGTGGCCGAACGATTAGACCATTGTCTTCCATCAAGGCAAGGCGATCCGGGTTCGATTCCCTGCGGGGTGGTCCCCGGATTTTCACATGTGGGAATCGTGACGGACTATGCTTTTGGTCGGCGGGTTTTCTCGGGGATCTCCCGTTCCCCCACCCTTTAATTCTGCCGCTGCGCCATACTCACCTCATGTCACCCCTTATCAACGCTGAAGACCTCGATGTTGAGCGCTGACCTAAATCTCTCACTCACGCAAACACACGGCCAGTATGCGGGCGTCTTCGCTCCGGAGTCTCGACGCCTCGGACACGTAAAAACCTTCTAGCCCAGACGGAACCTTAACCCGGTAACAAGCATGTAAATAAGTACATAATTGTTATACTTGATGGACCACCGACACAGCGGATGGATAGAGTTATCTTCTCGTCAGTGTAAGTAGGAGGGAGGTGGCGGGCCGGGACGAGCCCACGCGACGGCTGCTGCGCCTGTCCAGACCTGCCCGACGTCGCGAGGAGTGCCGCCCGCTAAAAACAATCCGGCATGAGTCAGTGTTGTGTCGGCCGTCGTATCGAGCTGCTGCTGGCTCGTCGTGGAGCACTGTCCTCGAGGTCCTCTGGTATATATGGTGAGGTTAGGCGACCGTGCGTGTATAGATCACCGCAGTTCTCGTCGTCGAATCTGCCAGGAGACCGCGTACTTCGACGTCGGCTGCTTCCCTGGTACGGTTGATCCTACTACAGGTTAAGGATCTTAAGGTAGAAAAGATGTTACTTGTGACTACTTTTCCCACTTGTGAAATTTTTTTTAGCTCTCATAGTCTCCCCATAGTTGTGCGTCAAAGCTAGAATTTGCAAGTTACGGTAACATCGACATAACAAAAATCAACTGACCTCCTGGAATTAATTAATTTACATTGAAATAAGATATTATGGATCATATACTAAAACACTTAAAAACAAACAACGAAATCTTTTTTTTAATTGCAGTACATGAAGAAAATTGTCATTATTGTCAGAATTTTTTCAGAAATTCAAAAGGAGTGTTTGTGTGTGTTTGTGAGTTTTTTAGTGATGTACCGTACGGTCCATAATATCTAGTGTCAGTGTAAATTATTTTATTCTAGTTAAGTCAGTTAGTTTTATAACTTGCGAATTTTGGCTTTGCTATGCCACTATGGGAAGATTATGAGAGCTAAAAAATTTCACGAGTGGTAAATGTACTCACAAGTAACTTCTTTGAAACGAACTTTATGTAATATTTTTCGTTTTAGAATCGTGAACGTCCTTTAGGCTGCTAGACATATTGAAAACTTAAGCATTTGACTTTATGATAGCTTTCAATAAATTACTTCTTATGGAGTCGTACACAATGTAGTCGGCAAAGCTAAATTCAAGCAGCCTTGCCTTTACGTTTTCTATAAATAATTGAAAACCTAAGTGGAAGTAAAGATGGCCGTTTGCAGAGAACCAATATATATGTTCCAAATATAATTTTATTTTGCATAAAGATGTTTCTTAAATATTCACGAAAACCTTGTAAATATCATTAGTGAAATATTGGTAAGTGAACTGCAAGTTTCGTGAATAGATCGCGTTGCTGGTTTTATGCAAACTATTTTGAAGTATGGGAAAAACTATTAATTGAGGATTATTTTCAATGCTTATATGGCAAAATTGTATATTATGATTTGAAACTCAATACTTTGGTTTTTAAAAATAAAGTATTCACATTGTTTTTCCGCTGTCGTTACTTTAACTTCACGTTTGTATTATGTATTGACAAAATTCTAAAAGTAACGGAAACTTAAAGTCGAATGCTGAAGTATTCAATTGTGTATAGGCTTTTAGGAAGACGAATTTTGCAAGGGATGGTCTCCACTGCTTGTTCCGCTGTTATTAATAAGGTGTTAAAGTTATGCTGGCGCTTACGAAGAGGACTCCGAAGAACGCAGTTATTTTCATAATGGCAATGATAAATTTAATCCCTTACCAATAACACCGCAATTTAGGGGCGTTAAGTGTTCGTTGCCAAACTAATAACACTGAATTTCCTAACCTGTAGTAGAATCAATTTTACCCCTGGGTTGGCTGCAGCCTGCATTTCGTGCGCGATGCGTCCATCCATCTACGCCCACGACACGAGGACTTGCAGTTTGCCGGTCAGTACTGCTCTGCCGTTGAATGGAGACTACAGTGCCATGGATCGTCTGAGTGCATTACTGGCTGATTCCAAGTGCATACTCAGGTAATGTGTAGCTAGCATCCATCGGCTCGTTAGTATGATGTAGAAGCGAAGAGTTTGCCAAGTCAGTCGCCACTCATTGCAGGTAACGACCATTGTGGCGTCCTATCTGCTAGGCAGTGACGTGCTGTTATGTGAGTGGGGATGGGGAGAATTACTATTTAAAATAAACAACTCTCCTGTAATGTGATTCGACACTTTGGGCTTGATCATCTGCGTTTTCCCCTGCAAATAAATCATTGTCATTTTGAAATGTAAATGTGGGAAAAAAATACGGGTTTGGGGAGGGGGAGGGGAGACATATTAATTTGCCCCATCAGGTTTTACATAAGAGGGGCGGATGTGTCCCCCCCTTCCTTTTGCCACAACTCTGCAAGTACATCACTGGCATCTCTGCACGATGAAACTAAGTAATAGCGTTGTGAGAGTGTATTTACATCAGTCAAGCCACCAATAATTATTACGGTCGTAAGTACACGAAGTTGGTGCATGTGTTTATATGTATATAGGCTGTTCACTATAAACTGAACACTCAGCAGGACATGTAATTAGTTAAAAATATGTTTTAACGCGCAAATATATGTTAACTTTTGAGAGTGTTGAAACATTTACACTGGTTTTTAGTTACACTGAAGTTTTCATATTAAAAATAATAAAGATGGCTGAGAAACGGCAGAAAGAAAACTTGTTGCAGTGCTCACTCTATCGTGAACGGCCTTATACACACACGCGTGTGCCTGCGTGCGCAATCGTTTGTGTTTTTGTTTGTACACGTGGATTTTATACAATGTAGAAAAGCTGCAGTAGACGATCTGTGAGAAGATACGCGATGGTCATCATGTATCCGGAAATGCGTGGTTTCTATGCTAGGGACCCTTTATTATATCCATTGACTGTCAAATGCGCCATCCTGCATCAGAATAGGAATAGCGCCACAGGAAACATGAATGCATTGTTCCAGTGTCGCACGTCCGGGATGGGCTCAGCATACCTTTCAGCTACCATCATATGGACGCAATAATATGTACGTGCCAGCGTCATGGAGAACAGTACCGCCCTCCAGCGAGGAGCCCATGCACTTACTGATGTTCATTAAATATTTCTTTCTACTTATTCTCTCAGGAAACTTCTCCTGCAGTTTTTCACGTGCTCATAGTTTTATAGGATGTCCATAAACAACCACCTAAAAAGCATACCATGCGAATCCTGGACTAAATAGGAGGCGAAAATGTTAGTGGCGAAATGGTATACGATATTTAACGTGCAAAATATGGCAACACTGCATCGAGAAAGTTCCCTTTTCTGCTCCACTTTCATATGATATGAGCACCCAGCAATATGGCGGACGGTCAATTCACCATTCATTGCCTAAAAATAAACACACGTTTAAATGAGATCTGGCTAATACGCAACTCTCTACAGCGCTAAGTAACCAGTGCGATTGTAGTAAGGGCGCGATTCACCTCAGTTTTCAACGTCTGTATTTATTTTTATATTTCTACCAGATATTTTTTTTCTTATTTTAGACATAAATTGTGAAAAAATCTTCCTCTTAGGAAACCTTTGTATCTCTAAAGTTTTTGCGTAATTTTTGCGTAATGAGTCGTAAACGTCAAATTTTGCATTTTACGGTTTTATGTTCTACGCCACTAAAATCAACTGACATTCCAAACCGACAAAATTCACAGTGTATAACAATGCTGTAGGCTGATTTGACATATTATATAAACACAACAAATATAATACTTTTGTGTTTAATAAAAAATGCTGAATTTTGAAATGAAAATTTAAAAAATATCAAAAATGTTTTAAAAATACAAAAAATATATTTTTTTTTGTTTTTATATTTGTCAAATCATAGCCTACAACATTGTTATACAGTGAGAATTTTTTCCGTTTGGAATGTCGGTTGGTTTTAGTGGCGTACTTAAAACCGCAAAGTCCAAATTTTGACGTTTACGACTCATTGCACAAAAACTATGACAGATACAAAAATTTCCTAAGAAAAAGATTTTATCACAATTTATGTATAAAATAAAAAAAAATATATGGTACCAATATAAAAATAAAATAAGACGTTGAAAACTGAGGTGACCGCGCCCTTAAGGGGCTCGCCTCGTTGCCATAAAATCACACTGCAGCGTGTTTGAAGAAAAAGTTTTACACCGAAACTAATACACGTGTGTTCACGCCGTTTCTCTACGAAAAGAACACACACTTCAGACGACTGCCCTTAAGTACTTTCAAGACAACACACGTATTAGAAATTCCCTTTTAGGGCACGTCAAAATGGGTCAAAACGGGATTTTCAGTCTGCTATAGCGGAAAATATACTAGCCGGGTACATGTGAAACCACTTAAGGGTAGTGCATTGGACTTTAGTAAAGTGATTTCGTAAATAAAACAATAGTGTCACCACTTAAAGTTGCATAGGAAATTTGTTTTTTTTTTTTCCGCGAAGACTACACGCCTTAAGCGTAGAGGCGACGCACCGTTGTATGGCCCATACGACGTCGCCCTTAGCACCATACCTCACTCACACAAACACATGTGCCACGAGGCGGGCCCCTTAAGGCGGCCGCCTACCTCACGCTTCAAATGCGTTGCAGCGCGTTCGTAAACAGGTTTTTTCCACGAAACAATTCCACGTGTGCATTGTGCCAACGAACGAAAAGAAAACAAATTTCAGGCAAGGTCGGAACCTTATTATTAAAGACACTGCTGCTAATCCCTCCAATATGGCTGCCGTACTTCAAAATTTACTAACCGGATGTATGTGAGACTCAGATTGCGATGTGCACTGAACTTTGCCACATACTTTCCACCAATGTAATTATATGGTCACCGCTTAATGTCCTATAGTAAAAAACGTTCGACGGAAGCTTGCACGCTATTTTAGAGCTTGGCTCGTTGAGGCGACGCGGCATTTGATGCGCGTTTCAAGGTCACCCTTACACCTCTGTCATTTCTGAGCCTCTGATACACCTGCTCGGTTTACGAAGGTCTAGACGTCTAGAAGGAATAGGTCTTACTGTGTTTTGACAACCGGATGCTTTGCCTCGCCGCTATACCGTGTCCTGGTTGTCTATAGGCTACTTCTAACCAGCTGCGCTCATCATCTTCATCTGCTGGTGGCTTAGGTATATGTGTTTCGTTATTAAGATTTCACTATACACCTGATGTACAAATTCTTTGTTTTAATGTCGTAATTTTTGTTTTAGAGTATACATTTAAAATGTTTGATAGAAGAACCTATTTAATGTATGTTTCTTTAACATTTCTGCTCTAAATTGCATTTAATGCATAAAACAAATTTAGTGCAAACATGTTAAGGAATACATACATTAAATTGGTTCTTCAAACAAGCATGTTTGATTTATACTCTAAAACATCGGCTTTAAAACAAATAATTTGTACATCAGGCGTATAGTAGAATTTTTAGTGAGCACTTTTGAAGACCATCTTGTCTAGAACAATAATTAAAAAAAATATATTTATTATGATAGAAAACTTTAAATAATCTGAAGTAACTTAGGTTTTAAAAGGGCTCATTTTGTCCTGAACCACCTGTAGTTAAACTACTTTGACTGTATGGCAGCGAAACCATTAAGTATTTTCTCCAGCAGGTTAATAAGATAATTGACGGAGTTGATTTACTGGGGAAACGGCCGCGACTACCCGGATATCCACTCGACTGGCGACTCCTTAGATACGCTGTTCACCGCTCCGTAAGTTGACGAAGAAATTATCACTTTTCCCGCCGGAGTCAAATACGTGTTACTTGTTTGAAATAATATTCGCGTCTCCCCCAGCATCCCTCGTACTCCTCTGTGAGTCTTGCGTCTCTTCCCCACCCCCGAGCACATGGTGGTGACGAAGTTCTCCTCAGCCAATCAGAGAGAGGCACTCTGCCACCCGCGAATGTGTGAGTCCGCTATTAGAGGCCTACGTATTTATTAAAGAAAATAAAGTTGTACGTTTTCACATCACTAGATTACATAAATCACCTTCTGACTATTGAATACTATTTTTATCTCTTAATTAAAACATTTTAACAATAAGTACCTAGTTATCAGTGGGCCAGAAAGAAGGGGAAGAAAGAGTGCGAAAAGAGAGAGAGAGCGAGAGAGAGAGAGAGAACGTGGGAAAGAAGCGGGAAGTGCTGTTGGGGAGGGGGGGGGTGCAAGGGTTAGCTCACATGTGACGTTGCAGTTGGCCTCCTAGGTCGCCAGTCTGCTGGGCTTACTGACAAAAACTATAGTTAACATATGTGGATTTACGCTAATTACACCGCCATATTTGATTAAGTGGCGCTTGGCAGGTTACAGTGATACCAAACAAGTCACATTTACTGTAAGGTTTATGGTAGCGATATTTTTGATTATATGTTTGTATAATTGCTATATATGACGTATCACATTCCCCCTGATATTTGACGAATATGTCGTACCTGTATATACCGATGACAGCTGCACTGTAATAAATATTAATTTTGCATTTTAACCGACTATTGCCTTTACAGAATAACACAATAAAATAACTTAAAAATTTAGCTTATCTCTTCATTTTACAGTACTTATAAAATAGTCCCGTCACAAAGAGTAAGGAGAAAAAAGAGGAGGGGCAAAGAGGGCATGTGCTCCGAGTGGCAGTTTTAAGGGGCGCCGGTAAATCTTTGAAGGTTAGAATTACTACAGTTCTTAAAATTTTTGATTAAAGTAGGGTGGAAAAGAGATTAAAAAAAAGGGGGAGGGGCAAAACGCACTTTTGCCCACCATAGGAAAATCTGGACATCCAGCTTTGTGTTTGTGCACTATTTTGTTGCAATTTTGAGAGCTTATTTTACGAAATCGGTTGTGTAGGCACGTCGTCGAAATGCATTACAGTGGCATCATTGACATTCAGATACGTCTACGTTCCCGTCACAAGTTATGCCCGTTCGACGACGTCTCTCTTTCTCTTGTATGTTTCAATGTGCTTCGGCCCTCGAGTCGAAGAACATCCGTTAATTTGTGTTGTTTTGCTCTCATTGCTCTGTCCAGTTGACGGATAATAAGAGTATTATTATTATTATGTACAGGAAATGCATGCGAAATATGAATAAATACGTGTTATGAAACAAGCGTAATTTACTTCTGACTTCATGTTCTTGTGTTTAAATTGACTTGGGATGCAATTATTTAGCCAAATAAAAAAAAAACAGTATTACTACCAATTTTAAAATAATTTTGTTTTTGAGCCAAGTGAATGTGCTACGCTGTTCTTCGGTGCAATACGAAACCCAGGTATAAAAATTAGCGTAAATACTTAAAAATGCAGCAGTAAACAAACAAAAATAAAAATATGAATTAAAACGACGAACTATAGAGTAAATATGATAATGCAGTTAACTGCACTTTGGTGCTGATGCCAGTTTTCGGTGTGCATAGGACCTGTTGTCAAGGGCGATGTTTGCGTGTAGGCAAAGTGACGATCTTTGAAGGCGTGGTGTTTATTATTTTTATTTTAGCCAATCCGCAAATAGCTGTCACTTGTTAATATAAACATAGCAGTGCTAGTAATAAACACAGTGCATGTATTTCACTGCAGCGAGGTCTTCAAGAGTGCTCGCTTGACTGTGACCAGTCTATATAAGTGAGGGTCGTAGCTAAAAGTTAGAGGGCGGGTCTCGGGGTAGTGTGTCTGGCACCTGCACTGCCGGGCTGGTTGTGTAGGGTCATAGATGAAGGGCAGGTAGAAGGTAAGAGCGGCCATTATGTGCACTCCCCTAGCCCACCTGTAGCCTGCCCTGCCCTACCGCCACCTGCCCTTCTTACACCCCTCTCTCCCTACCTTCTATCCCTAGCTACTCAACACAACAACCTGCCTCTCCGCTTGTTACACCGCCAAACATTTTCTGCGTTTTTTGTATTTACCACGAGTGACATGATAACTCTAGTCGAGAAACACAACACGAACTTAGCCGTATTCCATGACTTGTGTATTCTCATTACACGCAGGTCCATGTAACAGGTAAATCACTGAGAAGACACCAGAGATTCACTGGACTGCACACTGTGCCGAGCATTTTATTTATTTATTTATTTATTTACATCTTCAAATGCGTAGTAGGGGGGAATCACATTTTCTTACACTAGACTCATAACCAATACAATTTCTAAGTACTAAAAAAATTTCCTACATAAATGTTACATATTATACATAAACATAGAAGAATATATCTTGATACTGTACAACAAAAATTATACAAATATAAATCAATTAGCAGCTCACGCTCTCTCATTCACTCACTCGTGTGTGTGCATACATAAATACAACTTCTCATAACTGTAGCCTCATCAATGGGGCTGCAGCTCTGCTTCACGAATATTGACAGTGTGTATTTGTTAAGTGACGTTCTCCCATTTGACTACGCCAATCATAATACGGTTACTGCAACAACACACGTCTGTGATTAGCTGGTAGAAGCCCAAAACACGTAATATTTAAAACATCCAATCACTGCTTATAAGGCATTTGTACCCTTGATAGAATTCAAATAACTGTGAGTTTATATCATTTTTGGAATTGGCCTTTGACTTATTTGACTTTTCCTGGAAGTGTCTGAACCAATAATAACAATGTAACTAATACAGACATATATCTCTTTAATTGCAATCAGCAAATGAAAATCTGTAGTCTGCTTCAGTTCACATATATTCTTGCAGACTAGCCTACAAGTCAGCCAAACCGCGAATTTATCAGGACTCTAACTATAAAGTATTTATTGAGTTTTTTTTCTTAAAAATACTGAAATGTCTATATTCCTACATTCAGGCAAAAACTGTGCTTTCGACGCGGCAGTAGTGAAGTGAAGGAGCTCGGATATAATTGGGTAATCTTGTTTCCGACTGGCACAGTCAAATGAGATACGTCTCGGCACAAATGCTCGCTGCCGATAACCACGAAGTACGGCTGCAAATTTGGTCGCAATGCATCCAAACAAGCTGGTTCAAAATTCTTTTCGCGAAAATCCAGGGTGGGTCTAAATATATATGACGTACTCTGTTGTGTATGAAACTGCAAGAAATTGATTTCGTCAGTGATCATTTTTAAAATCACTTATAAATGTTTTGCTGACTCACTGTGTTTCCATTGAAACTGTTTGTCTAGCCGGCGCGTATTCTTCAAAACACCCGGCGGAGACATTGTTAGAGGATTGGGTTCCAAAATGGCTAAGTTAACCCGTTACATCAGCGCAATCAGAAGTTATGAACATGCTGCTAGATATTTAAGTAGGAACTTAACTCGGTTCTTTGTGACCTCTTCATCGTGGGAATCAATGAGCATGGACTGGAAAATGTTGTGGTTTTATTGACCTGTAAGTCAGACACCGCCGTTCTGTGTGTACAAATTTTGAGCCAAAATTGCCTGTTCACTGGATAGCTTTCCCGGAAAGTAGCAAGTTTTACCACGTACCAGGAGGTGAGGATTCGTTCCTTTTCTTTCTTGCTGTTTTGCTATATTCGGCCTAATATTTCTGGGCGTTTGTGAATACCGTAACACAATTACGCAAGGCAAGGAAAAAAAGTTGACATCTTGAGTGCAACTGTACAGCAAGGTGTCGTTAGAGTAAAGTGTGAGTGAGAGACTTCAGCGCTGGTGAGGGGTGACATGCCCCGCAACGATGGGGCGGGGGAAACGGGAGATGCCCGAGAAAACCCGCCGACCAGTGACATCGTCCGGCAAGATTCCCACATGCGAAAATCCAGGAACCGACCCCGCCGGGAATTGAACCCGGATCGCATTGGTGGGAGGCGAATTGTCTATAGTACGTGGAAAATCGCTGAAATTGTTTATGCCAAAAAATCCGAAAATAGCGTTGCATATTTTCACCGTAGGTTACTTTACTTTTTACAGGCGTTCTGAGGTCTGTTAATATTTCATTGTCTGCGGTGTCTTGTCAGTGATTAATCTGATCCATGGATCTGCGTGCATTGAGAATACATAAGTAGAGACCTGAAATGTCGCGGGTAAACGACCAGCCTGCTTAACTCCGTAAACTGTAAAAAAAAAAAAACTTCCAAAAATATTTAGGAAGTAATTAGCCTAAACGCAGTATGGGACAGTTACCATACTTCCGTCTTGTAAATGTGCGAACTTTTATAGTTGTTACATTACAAGTCTGGTAACTTCAGTATACATTTGACTGTTTTATAAAAAATAGTTTAGGAGTGCTACCATGGATGTCTGGGAAACAATTCTAACATACCTACTGCCTTAGCGCTCCTTTACGCACGTGTGACAAATTTACAAACTATATTTTAGAGTGTTGTCCTGTGTACACTTTTGTCCTCAGCTTCTATACATAAGTAGAGATGATGGTTTATCGCGGGAAAACTTGACTGTTTGCTGGGTTTCAACGTAAGTTAAGCTTGCCAAAAGGTTATTGGCTTTTACTTGTATATAGAGTTGTTTATCCCATTTGACTGAGCCAATAAGAATCCCGCTATTGTAATATTTGATGCCTATAATTGGTTTGCAGATAACTATGTTGTGCCAGACGGCATCAGGCAATCATACATGTAGCAAGAAACCACAGTGTTTTCAAGGGTATGTTAGTACGAAACATTTTCGCGAAATGCTAACATATCTATACATAAGGCATCACTAGAGACCCGGAAATTTTGCGAATTTATTTGAGGAGACATATTTTCAATGCCTATACGTAGAGACATGCAAAATTCGCGTTATCATTTGGTAGCAGACTAAGCTTCACTTTTCTATACATAACAGAGCATAATCTGGGATGCAATTGGCCACAAACTTTCATGTGTTGTCATTTACGTGTGTTATGTCTTTACAGAGATTGGCCTATCTACCGTGTAAGTATCTCCGCGGCAAGTCACGACAATATCGACCAGCGGGAGACGTCGAACGGACCTATAGTCACTTGGAGTCTAGCCAGCTGTCAGAATATAACGCGAATTTTGCATGTCTCTACCTATACGTAACCGCTTCCTTTATAATTGTTGATACTCGTAGATCTCGGGTCAAATAGCAAGTTAGCATTAAAACAGCCACGCACTGCCGCTACCTTGTCGGACGTACAACTGGCCACTCACTGGAGCAACAGCAGATTAAGTGCGCTGCCTACCTTGAAGCCACGGCGGGAGAGAACATAGGGTTTTGCAGGTTAAATGATTTTCCACCTGGCTCAGTAATGGTTCAAGTTACATATATACCACCACTGACTTTTTTCTTCGTCTCGGTGCCGCCTACGTTGCTATGGATCGTGTAGGCAATTTTTTTTCAATACCCTGACAATTGTGGACAAAGCAGCATTTTTAAACACACACAAAAAAATGTGAAAATTACTATTCATAATTTATTTTCTGCAATTTTATTTACGTAGCAATAGTCTCATTTTTCTCGGCACAGAAAATGGTTTTTGTCCAGAAGCAATAGCACAAAAGGTGAGCGAGTGCCATTGAAAATAATTTAACAGGTAAAACTGTATTCGTTCTCCGCCAGGGCTCCGAGGTAGGCAGCGCCCATAACTGATGTCTGAAGACAGAGTTGATACAGGATTGTGGAGTCTAGCCAGCAGGTCGTTGAACCCGCGGAATTTCCGGGTCTCTAGTCATCGCCAGAGCCACGATTTTGTTTGGCGAATAGAATTTTGCACCATTTGTTTTCAGTGTCCTGTGCATATCTGTAGCTCTGCTTCATGTTCAGTGATTGGACGGTTAAATCTTTCTTTTCTTTGAATTATACTGGCAAATCGCATATATTTGGTGTATCAATAGCCTTATTCTGATTGGGGTAGTCAAATGACTAGGTTAATTAATGGATGGCAAAATGTAACTTACTGTAGCTACGTGTTTGTAAAATTGACATCTCGGGTTCAGTTTTAAAATAATAGAAAAAATGTCGACTGTCATTGGATTGATACGTACAACACATAAAAAGTCAGAAACGTCAATATTTATTGAAGTTATGTAAGGAGTATACAATGTCATGGCGAGAGTCTTGAACCCTGAGGATCTAGAAGGGGGGAGGGTATTGGGGTGACGGCGGGAGTGCAGGCAAGGCGGAGGTCAAGACTCGCGACGTTGCCAAAGTGCGCGGGACCAGGCGCGGCGGTGCCAGCTCCCCTACCTGCGGTGCAGTGTTTACAGCGGCGCAGTAGTGTCTCACCTGGCCGCCTCGCCGCGCTGCAGTCGCGCCCCCTGGCCGCGCCGCCATTGTCCTCGCTAGACCGCCGCGCTCTCCAGTCAACAGTGTGCGTGTGTGTGTTTATACAGTCCTCCGCGCCGCGACGCCGCGACGCCGCGCGCCCCTGCTAGCGACGCCGCCATGAGGGACAAACCGCGTGGTAGGCAAGCCCTCCTGCACGTCGCCAAGGTGAGTTCGGCTCCAGGCATGTAGCTTTCAAACTCCAGCTTCTAGACTCCAGCCTGTGGCTTTTGTTGTGTCCGGCAGGTTCTACCTGCCGCCTCTCCAGCTCCAGCTACCCTCGCCTCTCTCTTTACCTTAGCACACCGCTATTGTCTGCCATTGTGTTGTATTTCCACCATATCCTCGAGTCTCTCCCCCGAAAAAAAATTTTCTAACGTATTATAATTTAGTTAATCGTATTTATCAAATATGTAAGTAATTGTAATTTTGTTTGTCAAACACAAACTGACGGGTAATTCGCCGTGGAAGTTGTAGTCTCTTGTGTTGTGTTGTCACTGCTCCTTGTTTACGTGACGTAGCTGGTAGTACACAACCGCGTGCTCCTTGTTTACCTGGCGTAGCGTCGTCCAACGTGACTTGAACCAGTAACAAACGTGCGAGGAAACAAGAGCGGAGCGCCGTGCAACAGTTCATTCCACGAACGAGAGCATGTATCTAGGTATCTGTGGTAATAAATGACGTTTCTTTTTGGTTTCCAACATTGTCTAGTCTGTAAACATCACTTTACCTTCACTATAACTTGATTTAGACGGGAACATCAGGGGAAGGATCCAGGAAGGGAAGGGGGAGTGCAGGAGCTTCTCTGTACAGTTTAGCCTTTAAATGTTAGAAATGTTTAAAGAGGTAGATTCAATTTTTTGATTAGGAAACGTAAATAGCACCGATATGATCTTTCAAAGAACTGTGCTTTGGGAGTGCATTGCGAAATAGAGTATGTCCAAGCAAATAAATCCTGTAAATAGCACCATTTTGCACCTTAAATACTACATTTTTTATCGGGGGGAAAACACCCACCCCCTTTTTTGGCTTGGGGTGTTGGTACAACTTATTTTTTTTTAAGAATTTTCCCCTCCCCCTTAAATAACCTATAGCTGTATCCACCCCTGCTACAAAGATAACAATATAGGGTAGATTTGGTTAATTTGACAGTACTGATAGTTTAGTACTATTGTGTTAGTTAATATTTCGCGGAATAATGCTTCTTTACTACCGACACACTTTTATATTACCAGTTAGGTTCTGCTCTTGTTAGGCAGGAAGAGAAAGAGTTTCTATAATATCAGTGTAAGTTGAATTCAAAAGTAAAAATTACAAAACAGTGGTAATTATAAGTCCTGCCAGATCAACAAAGTCTCTCGTAATGCATTTGGTTACAGAAATGTTACTTCTAAACTGTCAGAAAAAGTTCACTTGTTCGCGGAATAGACCGTACCTGAGGTGTAAACGTCCACGTAATTGACAACCGAGGACATACACAACTTGCGGAATCTACTGTGCACATCAAACAACATCCCACATAGTTCCTTAGTGAAACGTATCATCAGAGTAACGGTTTTGTGAAGAGTGAAGAGATTTTGGTCAGCGCGTAACATCGAGGTCTTTAGCGCTGGTGAGGGATGATATGATGTGAGTATGGAGCAGCGCCGGAATGAATGAGCGGGGGAAACGGGAGATCACCGAGAAAACCCGTCGACCAGCGGCATCGCCCGGCACGATTCTCACATGCGGAAATTCGGGGACCGGCCCCGCCGGGAATCGAACCCGGATCGCCTTGGTGAGAGGCGAGAGGTCTGACCACTCGGCCACCGCGGCCCACGGTTTTATGAAGAAAGGTTTTTTATCATTTGGTATCCATGTATTATGCGCACATCTGCATTTCTGCTTCACGGTCAGCAATTGGATGTTTTAACTCTTATTTGTCTTGAGGTATCTTCTGGCAGGTCACATTCGCAAAGATGATGTGCAGATATCTCATTGATACATAATTGTGAAAAACATTTTTTCGCTTCAAACTCGTGGCTCTGTCACTAAACATGGTGTTGTGGACATTGTTGGTGTGTGTGTGTGTGGGGGGGGGGGGGGTTGTTTTCAATACACAGGGAAGGGGAACCTCGAATGCTGGCGGCCGGCGCTGCAGCTGGTTTGGAACCTACGTCAGTCTGTACTTATCATGCTTGTTACAGACGATCTTTGTCGCCTCCAGCGGCACAGCCCGGGTCGTGGGTTCGTTGGCTTGTGTCTGTAGACCGCGTCCACATTAAGGCGTCCGCCTGGTGGCCGCGTGTTTGTGTGAGTAAGGCACGGCGCGAAGGGGGATTTTGACCGGCTCATCTAGTGCGGTATCGCCTCTACCACTAGACACTGAAAGCAGTAGTATCGTAGATCACTCGTCTGACTTGACTCTTTCAGTGGTGACCTTATCTTTTTATTTGTGGAATGTTTTACATAAAGTCCAATATACCTTTCTATTGTACTTTCCAAAGAATCCCGGAGTAGTTGTTTAGGCATAATTGATTGAAAAAAAAAGTTTTTTTTTTTTTAAAGGGACTCTGAAATGGACTGTGTAATTAGCTGATGTTTTGAATCTACCTTTCCGATATCATTCGATGTGTTTGTTCTTTTCGTAAATGCACACATTACAAACACGTTTATAAGTTCTTTTTAAATAAATAATGTTTCTTCTAACACGCTGCAAGCTGTTTACAAGACAGGCAGACGGCCGTCTTAAGTTACCACTGCCGTGTTCTATTTCAGTGCAGTATGTCGTTCATCACTTGCCCTTGTGTCCTTTCTGTTACATGAGCCCTTTTTCCCTTCATGACACTGTGCACTATTTGTGAACTCGGAGCTAGGGCACGGGAAGGATGTGTGGTTTGTGCCCTTGGTAGAAGTGGACATTCTATGGAACGTAATACGTTTCCTTGATACAAAATTGAAAACAGGCATGTGTTACGTCAACTATGTTATGCACTTTTCAAGGGCGTGAAGCCTTGTTAAGGACCTTTATGTGACCAAGTAGAAGACATCCCAATCCCATGGCTAAGGTTACATAGATATCACTCACTCGCTCTCGCGGATACGTCACATAGTTTTGTAATCGACACAATTTTAACGTAATTGTGATTTTAAACTGTAACTATTTTTGAAGGTAATGCACAAACAATAACTGTTCTTGAAGGTAGAGCACTAAGTATATTAATATTTAAGAGGTGGTGTCAGTTTTTCAGGCGCTTGTATGCAACCCACATTAACAACATATAAATCAAGGATAATATTACCTTCGCTATAGCGGTAATAGTATTACTGATATCAACATTTTCTTCGCGTTTTATCAAAGACACAGTCGTTTTTATTTTCACTGCGTTCGCCGAAGTCACATATAAAGAATGGTAGACGATAAATTAAAAAAAATTTTTATTAGGTTTTTAATGTAACCGTTTGTTAAATTATATTTTGCCGAACGCAGTGAAAATAAAAACAACTGTGTCTTTGATTAAGTGCGAAGAAAATGTTGGTATGTATAATACTCTTATTGCTATAATAGCGAAGGTAAAAGCCTTGATTTATATGGGGTTAATGCGGGTTGCGTACATGCGCCTGAAACACCGGAACGGTTTGTTAATAATAATAATAATATTACTTTATAAGCAGAGACGGGAAAAATTCGCGGTTTCACTCACCTATAGGCTAGCTTAGTATATCTCTGCACAGAATTAGTCAGCAGGTTCTCATTGGCTGCTCGCTCTCAGTGACACCACATGATCAGGCCTGCAATTAGTTGCTTCCTTATAATTGACTCAGTATCCTTCCGGATGTGTAAAATTATTCAAATGACCGTAACCAAGGGGTGCACGAACTTGAAGTAGTTTAAATTCTAGCCTGTACCCAAACAAAAACGCGAATTTTTCAAGTCCCTATTTAAAAGGTATATTTACAGTACAGTTAGTAAAATGTTTTACTTAATGCGTTATCAATTTATGTGATTTCTGTTGTTCATTCTAATTATCAGCTCATGACATTACGACGAAGTTAAAATGGGTGAAATTTGGTTTTGAGGCACACATTTCCTCAGGGCGCAGCGCTTTGAGGTCAGAGGATCACGTACACCAACAAGTTTGGGACATCGTAACAATTTTGGATAGATCCTCGTAATTAGTAGTCGGGCCGAGGAAACCGAGTTGTCACTGACGTCACAGTAACACTGGCCTGGATCAAGTCTCTCTCCAGTGCCGGGATCACACTGAGGAAATCTACCTCCAGGCCGCATGGCTCGTAGTGCCTCAGGAACGCAGATAGAGATAGTCACTGTTTTCTGGTGAAAATATTGTAGCTTCGACTTGTTCCAGTTGCTTGTATACATATTTGCGGCTGTGTGTATTTGAGTAGAGGGGTTGATTATTTGACTGTGCCAATGAAGATTGAGGACAAGGTTACTGCCAGGGGTGCAGAAAATGTATTTGGAATGAGTATTTCCCCAGAACACGTTATTTTGACCTGAAATTTTCCACCAAAGCCATTGCTCTCTTTTTAACACATTAAGGGGCAATTTGACTATGTGTTAAAAATTAATAACAATCATTCAGAGCTTACCAAAGGACAATATGTGACAGCATGGCTTGTATACGAGTGCAACAGCTCATTTACGTACACGTGCAGGTACAGATTTTTTTTTTTTTTCAACAAAATTTCCCCCTGATGTATTCTGATTTCTTCCGAATCTCGTTCCCTTGATCGGACATATTCTGCACCCCTGGTTACTGCGACATCATACGCCGATGACTTGCGGGCAGAACCCTAAACTCCTATCTACATAATATGACCGCGTCCACGGACGAAGCAGTGACATTGGACGTGTCCGAACTTCGTGGTTATATTCGCCCTCGCTGGTCACAATTACTATGTCCGAAGCTGGTCTGAATTTGTGATTAATTAAATGTTTTGTCCTGCTCCTCTTTATTTAAACTTTTTTTTTTTTTCGATTTTTATTTCAGTGTTTTAAATTTTATACCTATTTACGAATACCCACGAGAAAAGTTGAAGTTTTCTTATGTCTTAGAACCAAGCTCGTCCTAAGACACTGTAACTTCGGACGCCGATGTGACGTCACAGTCGCATGCGCCAATCAGCGCATTCTTGTCCTAGGACACAACTTTGTGAAACGCCCAGAGTTCAGACCATCCAGTAACGTGACATGAGGCAGAGCTGCCGAAGTGTATGTAAGACATTACAACAAGTTTCTTCACCAAGAATCAATGGACTAGGGCATTACTTTCCAGCACACACTTGTGTGCGCGCATCTTGCATGGGATGTTGCTTCGACTACATCGTCGGGATCATAGCAGGTGGATGGAACCAGTGGACCATAGCAAGCGGATTAATGAAGTAGAAAAAACTGCTGTTTGCCGCCACCATGAGCGTAGTAAAATTATAAATGTTGTACTGTGACATTTACAAGTAGACTACTAATTGCAATTTAAAGTTTCTAAAATGCACACAATTTATTTATTTATTTATTTCGCTGTTTAATTCTACACCCCCCTTGCCAAAACTCTCCCCCCCCTCACCATAATTCATAGCGAGGACACACAGGAACAGCGGAGATCTGACAGAGACTGATTTTGTAAGCGACGAGAGAGAGAGAGTTAAAGCGACCAGTATATATGATGGTATATCGCAAAACGTTTGTGCCATCATACCCTTGAAAACACTGTGGTTTCTTGCGACATGTATGCTTGGGAGACATATGTCTGACTTAATAGAGTAACAGAATATTTAGGAATACAGAAGTGAAATAGCAGGTAGAACGGCGAACTCAGTCACACACACCTGCAAAACGGCTTCCCTGGCCAGCAACATGGCGGGAACGCCTAACGCCAATCAGCGTAAGGCGACTGCAATTCTCGCCGGCAGCCAGGCCAATAGGAAACCTGCCGTAACACGCAGGAGTCAAACATACACGGGGCTGGCCTCAACAACCTTGGGCAGCCAATAAGCGGCGGAGTTCACCCGTATAAAATGAGCCGCCACGTTATTTCACGTCTGTATTACTGTTTAGTATGTGACGTAGTTATCTGCAAACCAATAATATTAATTAAATATTACAATATCGGGATTCTTAGTGGTTAATTCAAATAGGGCAACAGCTCCAAGTAGCAGCGAAAGCCAGCTATCTTCTGGTAAGCTGAACGTTCGTGTAAACCCAGCAAGCAGTCAAGTTTTCCCGCGATAAACCACCATCTCTAGCGATGAAGAAGGGCTAGTATGAGACGCAACATATACAGAGAGGGTAGTTGAGAGAGGGGTGGCTATAGGAGTAGTGACAGGAGTCACGCACCACGGCACGCAGGTTGTAGTCTGATGGGAACAGCACAGGTGTGACGGTCATGGTCTATGTTCCTCTCCCCTCTGTACAGACGCCTCTTCTCGCCTCTTAACCACTCTGACCAACCTTACTGAGCATATCAACGCTAACCTACTCGGGTTAATTCTACTACAGGTTAGAAGGAAAACATGTTTTCTAGTGGAAGCGTTTGGCACAGGGAAAAATTCTGCCGCTAATTGCGTTGCCATTGCTAACGTGTCTAATATATTACGACACTGTAGTAAAGTTAAGTGTAACTAGGCTGGGCTAAGAGAAAAATTCATATTATTTAATTTCAATAACGAAATATACGTTGTATTTGTTAAAATATTCATCGTATATGTTGTGCTTATAAATTAAAACGACGTAACACTCAAATTATGTTTAAGGATGCAAATATTTGAGCTTCTAACCAGATGTCCGGAATCTAAATACGTAAACTCCGTACATAGTTTTCTTTTCGACAAGTTGAAGTACGAAACCTCAATCCGCTTATATGGAAAAATACTTTGAAATAATTTGATATCTTGATGGAACATTGGAAATACTGTGGGAATGAATTCCCGACTCCGACCATCCTAATTTCGTTGTTCGATGTCTTACCGTAAATTTTTCAAATGAATGTTGGATTGGCTGCGTAACAAACGCCATGTCCGATTCCTGTCTCAGTTTAGTTTTGTTTTGTGTACATTTCTGCAACAATTTGTAATGTCCTCGCTGTCGTCAAGATTTGAAAAACATTGTTATAAAACATTAAATCGAAAAGTGTGGTGTTACAGCGCCTGCAGAACAGTGCGGTGCAAGCACGTCTGTAGAACAGGTTGCATATGACTTAGGCGCACGATACTGGCCACAGCCTCTTGCGCCTGCAACTACGCAACCCTTCTATTTATATTATAATTCATAAAAAATTCTCTTCCGGATGTAGGTACTGAGTTATAATATTACAATTGATTCAAGTTGTCTGGTATCTATTTCGGGTTTTTTGGGTCCTAGAAGAGATCGTCACTCAAGTATGAGCAAATGTACCTAAACAATGGTGTCTAGATGTTTACCTGACTTTATTTACGTTTCTTCGTAAGTGACATTTACTACGTGTGTATCTATTGGAGTAGAATACAGTTTTATGAGGCAGTGGAGTTACTGCAGCGACATGTGTCAAAACTGACACGCGTGGCAATATTTATGCTTACACGTGTCGGAAAGATATATATTGGCTGGAAATACAAAAAAGTTCATTTAAAACTTAATACCTTTCAGTGAACATATTATACCACCTTGTCTGCTGCAACACAGCTGCTCTGCGTCCCCATAACCCCTCCCCTCCGGTTCGCTTAGCGTAGATAGCAACGTATGGTATGTATGTATGTTTGTATGTAATATGTCATGTCAAGAATGTACCGTTCATTGCCCCGCCATACCTTCATTCTCATTGGTCCAATCAAAGGAGTATAAATATATGTTATGAATATTAATGACATGTGTGTTATGTGAGGTTAGGTTGTGTGGTGTGGTGTCACAGGTGGTAAAGGAGCATTGTTGTCTGTGTTGCAGGTGCTGTGGCATCTCGACATCTTCCGGCGCAGTTTCCGAGAGCTCAGCGGCCATGCCTGTATGGCAGACTCTTGTATCTTCTGTGCCCTCAAGGTGAGTGTGCAGCTCACGTTTATCGTGTGTGATTTTTCAAATTCATCCCCTACTCCCCTCCCCTTCTCCGGACATTGAGCTATCCTGTGGCTCAGACTGCAACCTTGTCTACCGGTGACCACCGTCAGTCTCCCCGGGTTTCTTGAGGTCAGTTTACACGAACAAGTATTGCTTGAAATTACCCCCAAGTTTTTCTGTAGTGCGTTCATTGAATGTTTTTGCCACCCCATTTGTATGTCACCACCGCGTCGTGGATTTCTTCAAAGATTTTCATTTTGAACATTTAATATATTTTCTTGAATCCAAGATTTAAAAGTGAGCAGCATAGTCACCATATTGAATTGTTGTATTTAGTGTCATAACTTTTCTTCTGGGTAAAATTTTAGAACTTTAACCTAACTACGGAAGAAAATACACATTGATAGAATTTTAGACATCCTAAATCATTATTTTCTGTTACTGTTGTTACAGATCGAATTTAAATTAAAAAAAAAATAATAACAATTTTCTAACTGCAGTTCGATGTGTAACAACAGTAACGTTTGCCATTTAAAGGTAGAACATCCGCTTCCATCTTGGATTGCTTCAATTTTTGCTATAACTTCCGTTTCGTTTTTATTTTTATATATTTTTTCCACGATAGTGCAACTGCAGATAAAATTTTTTGGAAGCCAACATTGCAGTCATACAAGGCAGATATATTAATGACATTTATCACCATTTTTTTTTTAAACTGTTGTACTAAGTAATATTTCTGCGCCGTATTGAGGCCAAATGTACGACAATAAATCCAAGATGGCGGCAGACGTACCTCCATACGTACCAAAGATACTGTCTCTTACGTATCGACCTTCTGCGCCACTTGCTTACAGCTAACTTGAATGTAGGCAGCTCGGACATCTTCGCAAGCTTGTCTTGTACAAGCTATAACACGAAGTGCGTACACGCATCCTCATGAGGCCTCGCCTACAATGAGCATTGTGCGCTGTTACGTGTTGTGCGTGGTGAGATACGTGCCTACAACTGCGGCGTCCAGCCTCACGCACTCACACCGCCATAGAATACAAGGGTTGTAGAAAGTACTCTTCAAGTCTGATAAGGTTAATCCTCCTACAGGTTAGAAATATCAATGTTAAAAGTTTGGCACAGGAAAAATTGAGCGCTAGTATCGCTAATGGGTGCAAACTTTCAAGCATATTTAAAATTAATTTTACCACAGTTTCGTATTTTTCTGGTCCACATGCGATAGCAGCGAAACTAGCGGCAGAAATTTTCTCTGTGCCAAACTCTCCTATAGTAAAACACATTTTCTCTCTAACCTCTAGTAGAACTAACCTTAATTCTGAAAACATGGCTGCACGCGATATTAGCGTGAAAAATTTCTTCTTCTGGCTCAAATGTGACTGCATTTCGTAATACGATTCGTTTAAATACCCGCAAAGGCATAATTGTTTTCTTCTAAGCCACTGTAAAAAAACTTCCAAAATGTTTAGGAAGTTATTATCCCAGACGCAGTATGGGACAGTTACCATAATTCCTCCTTGTAAATATGCAAACTGATACACTGTCTTGTTACAATACAAAAATTGGTAACTTCACTATACATATGACTGTTTTATAAAAAGGTTTAGGAGTGCTACCATGGATGTCTGGGAAACTATTCTACCACCTACTTTCTTAGCGCTCCTGTACACACGCCTGGTAAATTTACAAACTATTTTTAGAGTGAGCTTGTGATTAGCAAAAATGTGAGTGAGACGTATTAACTGTGGCCTAATCAAGGTCGCATCATGATGGAGGGGGGAGGGGGCAAACGGGTCAGAATGCTCCGGGGACCCAGCCTGAATGGAGCCCCGGCCTTTTTCTTTTCCCTTTTATGTCACGGGTCCCTATTTATGCTATTTTAGTAAATTTAATTTTTTTAAATCCTGAAAGGAAACCGATATTGCAAAACCGTTACGCATAAAATGTTGGAAATTGTTTGTACTATTGTAGGCAAAATTTTCAAAACACAAGATTTTATAATTTTGCTATTTATAGACTTTAAAAAAATTTTAATAAGTCGATAATTAGCAAAACTAATGTTTAAAAAAAAGTTGACTGCATAGTAAAAGCAATTTCCAAAATTTTTTATGTCCCGATTTTGCGATATCTGCTCTCTTTCAGGATTTAAATATTAAACTCGCAAAAGCAGCATAAATAGGAACCCGCAGCCTTAAACTCTGAGAAAAAATGGATGATTTCATTTGCCAGTTATAGAATAAGCCATTTTGTTGGCGTGTGTGACTCAGTTCGCCGTCTTACCTGCTATTTCACTTCTGTATTCGTAAATATTCTGTGGTTCGAGAGTGATGTTTTCGTAATAATATCAGATAAAGAACGTTGCACACATGCATATAATAATAATAATAATAATAATAATAATAATAATAATAATAATAATAATAATAATGCTACTTTATTAATGGCACAGTTAAGGCGATGTCGCCTTGTATTACACAGGACCATTAAAATTTCAGTCTACAGTTTACAATTATTTTATGACATTTCAAACTTAAGTCTAAGGTAATACTAAAATTAAAGAGCAATAATGAACTAGCGATGTATCATGAGAGAATTAACACAGCATGATAATTAAAATGTATACAACATAACAGCAACAACTATTAAAATAAATATACTCGTATATCCAACTCATGCCCTCCAGTTACTTGTGAACATTGTTTTTTTAGTCCGAAAAGGCGGGAAAAAACTGTTTTGGCTGTCTTTTTATGTGTGAAAATTCTGGTGCAGCATTAAAAAAAAGTTAAGAGGAAGGTGGCTGTGAGAGAGAAAAGGGAAGACGGAGTTGGGGGAGGGGAGAGATGTTTTATGGTTTTATTCTTTCCTTCTGGAGGCAATTAATAAATAAAGTTATACGGCAAGAATGTTTTTCTATGGGACGTTAGGCGGTGACCCAGTAATTTGTGTGGGAAAAAAAGGCAGAATGTACCGTATTTACCCAAATGCATAACGAATTATAAATTTTTGAATATTTACTAACATGGATGAAATATTGGTTGGAAAATACACTTTGGATATCAAACGAAATAATGTATTTTTAACGTATATTTTACGTTGGAAATCTACATTTTTTAAATAAATTTAATGAATAACAACAGCGTAAGAAGGCGTAGTAAATAATTCAGTACAAAAGGATCGGTTTAAAATAGTGAATTTGGGCATAAATTTTAAGGTTTTTATTTATGAAATTATTCTTATATAGTATTACTTTATTAGTAAAATAAGTAGGCCTACTGGGTGTTATTTACGTTGCAATAACAATGGTAGCGTTATGTTTGTATAGAAAGTTTTTAACGCTCAATATTTCTTTTATTCCAAGTTCCTTATCTCATAACCATATTTTCTGAGTTGTGCCACTGTTCGTCTGGAGATGCGGTATGATGGTAATAAAATGAGATGTACACGTGTATAGGGTAGATACGCGGACATGACAGCAGTGCTGTATACACGTGGTCAGTCATTACTGGGTGAATGTGCTGTGGTCGTGTCTCTCTGGGCGGTCAGCCGTGACTTGGAGTAGCGGGGCTGTCGACTGCTACCTCGTCCGCTTGTCCGCTGGCCTCTCTCCTTGTACCTCTAGCCTTACATCGTGTCTTTATTTGCCCAAGACTTCACTCTCTCAAGTACGTCACAGAGAGCGCCCTCTGCTCTCGTGTAATCTTTGTCTTTATCTCACTCTCTCTATACCATCCGCCCTGCTATTTACCGATAAAAATTAAGGTTATTGCGTACGATTACGTAGTTAAATTTTGCAAAAGGCGTACATTTAGAGGAAAGTAGCACTAAAACATTTTAAAATTAAATTTTTATTTGTATTGAATTTTTTTTTTTTTAATCCGAAATAAATTTACAGTACAAATACCTTTTGTTGTTATACAAACTTCAGCCACAAACAAAACCTTACTCGTAAAACAGAAAATTATAAACTTTCGTCTGCTTTAACGCCGTACTTCCCATAAATTAAAGTATAGATGCTCTACGTAAAGTCCCAAAGGAAAGAAAGACTTGTAAAATAAATTCTGCACGCGAATTTACTGCTCCGTGTATAAATGCGGATTTATTGTTTATTTTCTCGCTGGTGTCACCCATATTGCTGCCCTTCTTTACTGTCTCTAGTTAATAAAAATATCACCACTCAAGGTCTTATTAACTATTCAAGTGCGCACTTATTGCTGGCCACTCGGCAATGCTTACACATTTGAAGTACAGTTCATATACAATGGACAGTTGACCTGGGCGCGTACATTTTGACAAGTGGAAAATGGTAGCCACAGGTAACGTCTATAAAACGAACGCTATGTCGTGCAAATATAAAATTATTAATTTTTGTCATGTGAACACCCTTAAGGCCGCTATACATAATTTATGTTGTTTTGACGACAATGATTTTTAAAATCCTAAGTGAGAGCAGATAACGAAAACTTACACAATTTTGTTAAATTGAGTGTATAATATGTTAAGTATTTTCTTCAATACTAAGTACTAAATAGTTTCAGTTAATTATGTAAGTAAAGAAATTCTCGTTAATTTACTCATTAACGATTATATATATAATATTTTTCTAGGGAAAATATACTACACATTAAAAACAAATTTAAACAAAACCTGTCGCAGCAGTTTTTTCGATATATCTGCTCTGGTTTATGAATTTAAAAAATAATAATCGTGAGAGCAGTATAAATGACAGACTACGGCCTTCATACTTCTCAACTTTCCGCCATTAATGGCTTTCCAGCGGATGTAATGGTATTCTTGTACTTTTATGATGTAAAAACTGTGCCTGTAATCCATGGTCACATTTTAGGTTGTAATTTTTTTGCTCGAATTTCGTCTGTTCACGAATAGCATTTAATAATGTTTTCGTGTATGAATATTCGGGTATGTGTACTCGAAGCTTGACATGTCAGTTTTCTTCCCCTGTGTTTTTTATACACGTTTCATTAAGACGAAAACAGTCAAAACGACTTATATGATCATGATTTTGGAGTAGAAAACCCACGTTGAGTTGTTCATCACTACTTTCTAAAATGATGGGTCCCCGCGGGAAGTATGAGAAAGGCTAGCCGACAACAGAAAGACCACGTAGAGGCTATGTTGTTTCTGACACGAGTATCTGTAGCGCCCTTATTGCACCGGTGCCTTTAGTCCCCGTACATACATGTTATCTCTAGACATACGTCACAGCGCCCTTGAATTTTGAACAGATCGGTATCTATACATTTAGACTGCTTTGTTTGCTGTTTTGTAGTACTAGTACCGTTAAGGGTGTTCAAGTGGTAAAATTCATAATTTTATATTTGCTTGTCATAGTGTTAGTTTTATAGACGTTACTTGGGACTACATTTTACACTTGTAGAAATTTTTAAGCTCTCATAGTTTTCCCATAGCGAAATGTCAAAGTCACAATTTGCAAGTTACAGGAACATAGATACAACGAAAACCAAGTGGCTTGCTCGAATGAAATAATTTACACTGAAAATAGATGTAATGGGCACTATGCTAAAAGATTTAAAAACACTCAACAAAGTCATTTTGTCTTTTTTAAAAATTGCCATAAATGAGGTAAATTTTCATCATTTTAGGATTTTTTTAAATAGTGCAAAGGAATTCCATTCTGTGTTTTTAAATCTTTTAGCATATGGCCCATTATATCTAATTTCAGTGTAAATTATTTCATTCGAGCAAGCCACTTGGTTTTCGTTGTATCTATGTTCCTGTAACTTGCAAATTCTGACTTTGACATGTCGCTATGGGAAAACTATGAGAGCTAAAAAATTTCTACAAGTGTAAAATGTAGTCACAAGTAACTTTCTTGAAAATGTTCTATATCTTCATTCACGTCTGAAACGTGCACAAGAAAAGTTCCTGCAGCAAGTTGAGACTTAAATTAAGAATTTAAAAAAACTGACTCACATGATACTAATTTTCGAATCGATCAGACCAGTAGAATTGCTCAAATTCACTTTTTTAATGAAAATATTGGAAAAGAGCTTATGATCTTTAAACGACTGATCATATTTCCTTGAATCATAGCCAAGAAAACTCGATCAAGTCAGCTTTCAAACAAAACAAAAACACATCAGAATCGGTCCATTCCTTAGAAGCTACGATGCCACAGACACACTTATACACAGAGAGACACGTCAAACTTATAATAACACCCGTCTTTTTGCGTCGGGGGTTAAACATGACCCTGCTACCTTCGTGTCTTGAGTAACCCCATTTGGGGTTAACTAATGCAATTTGACTGAAGAGACAGAATAGACCGTAGTGGTGACACTGAGATAGCACACGGAGGCGACTAGGAGTATTGCAGGATGGACGTGTCTGGGGCAGTGATGAGACGAGATGTTCCCGCCAAATGTTTCCCGCGCTTTATGTTGGCGGTCCCCGCGAGGGCCTCTCACCTCACGTCGCGGCTCAAGGGCACCCTGTCTGCTTCCCCCTCCCCCAATCTTCTCCTAAGCTAGCCGTGTTCGACGCCGCCTCCTGCAGCCACGTGGCTCGCTTGCCGCCACTTCTGCACGACGTAACATACGTGCCCAACTATTGAGATGACTCCCTTTACGAGATCACAAGATGTAACGTACCCTCCGTTTCGGTTCAAGGGCTTTATTTAACAGATGTACGGAACGAAGGATTCTGTGGGGTCATTCTCTCCTGGTTATATGACCAAACGTGAATCGACGATAAAAAAGAGGGATCATAGTTTACGATAATATATATGGAACAAGTGTAAGTGTTTCGTAAAATAAAGTGTTCTTAAAAAACACTGCAGCGCAGTTCTGACGGTAGACAGGCAAACTTTTTACCGTACTGCTTGCATTAAAATGCAATATTAACAACTGGATACATCCGTCGTCAACTCCAATTATCTTTTGTCTGAAGTTTGTAAGTGCTGCTCAGAGCTCCTGAAACATTGGCCGTGCGAAGATCTTCACCCACTGACGGAAGTGTCCAGCGCGTAGCGTGAACTGACAGAGAGATGAAGGAAGCACGTAAGTGTGATGATGATGGTGTTACGTAGGGAACCGAAAATCACGCGAATTCACTTAAGGAGAAGTTAGGATTCGAAATTTTGTACATATAAGTGTGTCTGCCGCTGTTGGGTCACAGTTCTTCCTGAGGACGCAGAACCAGTGGCAAACCTGCATGATTACGCGCACTAACTCCCGCGCTATCTTGGCAGGTTGTACAACTGGCCATTCATTGAAGAACCAGCCAATAAACTAGCAGACGAGAATAGAGGGTACACAGGACTTCTGACTTTGTCCATTATGTGCTGGATTCCTCCGCCTGTACGCGCTCTTGGGAATGTAGGTTTCTGGCTGATCTGCAGTCCGCCATCAGGCAGTTATAAATACACATGGGTAGGCTAGAATTTCTGCTGGAAGCATGCAAAAGGTGACTCGAGTGAAAATTGCATGCTTCTAAGAGTAATGTGAGCGACTTCTCGATCTGGTTTTGGTTACCTTGAAGCGGCCAATGAGACTGGCTGTGTTTACCTCTGCTGCTACCTTATATTGGACAAATTAAAGTCCGGAAGATAGGACGTGTAGTGAAGAACAGCAAGGTGAGGAGAGGTGCCCTTGAGAGAGACAGAAAGACAATGTGTGGGAAGAGTGGGCGTGGCTCTCCCACAGCAGTGTTGTGTTGCTGTTCCCAGGCTGGCCCCGCCTCCAGCTGCACTGATCCGCCCACTGGCTGCTACCAACACTACGTCACACCTCGCTGTTTACATCTGCACGTCAGTCCTCATGTAGGCCATTCACGATATAGTTAGTGCTGGGTTATATCATTACTTTAAGCTAAATTGCATCTTTCCGCTGCCTACCACGCGCTTCAGATGCATTACAGTGTATTCGTAAATACGTTTTTTTTTACTAAACTATTACACATGTGCCCATTGTACTAATATAAAATAAAAATACTTCTGACAAGGATGGAACGCAATTATTAAGACACCTTGCTTATTAAAAACAAAATTGTCTGTTTAGATTGCATACTTCAAAATATACTAACCGGATGTACGAGAATCTAAACTTTGCCATACTTTCCACCAATGAAGTTATATGTCCACACTTAAAGTAGCATATAAAATGGGTTGGCGGGAATCTTGCACGCTAATTCAGTGCTTGACTCGTGGCGAAGCGGCATTTTGATGCGTAATAAAAAGTCGCCCTTATAGCACCGTCATTCTGGGCCTCTAATGCTCAGGTAGGCGGCGTCCTTAATGTAAATATTTCAGTGTTAGTAGTAAACACAGGTATGTCTATTTCTCCCTGCTCAAAAGTTTAAATATTACGCAACAATAACATATATTTTTTATTTAAATGTTTAATTATATGGTAGTAAAATGATTTCTTGGTACCAAGAACAGTTGCTAGCAACAAACTCCGGCTGGTAATAATCCTCTGAATATGTGAGACACGCCCTGGCTCTTCAACTTATTATTCTGTATACCAGCACACCTGCTCTTTACTTAACAAAATAAATATATTTCTACATCTTGTTCAGAGTAGCAAAATGTCGAAGAAGGTAACGTGGAAGGGAGTGAGATCATTTCCTGCCAGGGCGTCAGATCCTCTCTGGATTAAATCTGAAGGAGGCATATGTTATGTTACACACATTGTAATCTTTTTAATTTCACTCTTGACCATTATTACGATTCGATAGTACTGTTTGAAAATATCAGCTTGTCAAACTTTTACGTTAAAAATAGCCGAGAATCTCGTGTCACACTGTGTCACCTCGTGGTCTTTGAATAATTTTTGCAATGAGGGTGTGAGACAAACAAAAGTGTTTTTTTTATACAACGTTACTAGCGAATACATCTGAGTCAATGAAAACCACCACGAGATAATGATAAAAGAAAACACAGGAACAAACAAAAGGAAGCCAGAAATGGCTGTAGTCAACAAACGTATAAGTAATTCCGAAATATGAATAAAGGACTACTGCATACGTATTCCGAAATATGAAAATAAGAATATATGCCTATTAAGTATATTCCTATTCCAGAATTAATTGCATGTTTGTCGACTACAGCTTCCTTTGATTTGTTTCTTATCTTTTTTTGTTGCTTTTTTTCCTTGTGCTTTGTCGTTTTATATAACTACGGGTTTTCTGCGACCCAACTGCATTCGCCACCAATTACGTATAGCCAACACACCACTTAATTTTGTCTTCTTACATTGTTTTCCATTGGCATAAACTGGTTTGATCCACCCTCCCCTCCCCTCCCCCCCCTCCCCCCAAATCTTTTTGTATGAAAAAATTGACGATGATGGCCATTCTCCTTGAGCTTTATTCGCACATTGGTCGAGGAGACTTGAACGCTGGGGTAGGAAACACGCCGAGTTTATTCGGCGACGTGATAATGACGCGCAGAGACACCGGGGCCTATAATGTGTTGAGGGAGTCGTCGATGAGCGCGGGTCATCGCCTGCGAGATTATTATGGCCGCAACGTGATAGTTATGCTGACCTGTGCTTGGCGCAGTGGCTAGAGCACCCGCCTCCCACCAAGGCGATCTGGGTTTGATTCTCGGCGGGGTAGGTCCCCGGATTTTCGCATGTGGGAATGGTGCCGGACAAGTCCACTGGTCGGCGGAGTTTTCTCGCGGGATTCCCATTTTCTCCGCCCCTTCATTCCGTCGCTGGTTCATGTCACCCCTCACCAGTGCTAAAACCTAGATGTGATACGCTGACCAAAATCACTTATTTTCAACGTCACGATAATTGTCTGTGTTGTCCTGAACCTTTTCAGTTGTCTTGGTTATTTATTTTAGTTTTCCGTTATTGTTTAAATGTGTATTGCCTTTATGTGTTATCACACATTATTCCTTGTGGGATTTGTTATATTTTTATCTTAACTTGATTTTTTTCCTTGTTTTGTTTTGTGTCGCCTGGGTTTCTTGGACAAATGCACTCATGTGGCGTACGTACACGATACTGCGGAAAATCATTCTCTCCCATTAAGATTTTATTAAACAAATAATTTGAAGTCGTGGTTGTTCGCATAGTAACTGAATTTAATTTAATTGGTTGGTTTTGTACTGTTATGTCCATTTTACCGCCCTGCAACCTTTGTCAACACACGTCCATTAAATTTTAAAAGCTTACTAAGAAGAAACATAATTTTTTTCAAATGGGATTTTCAAATATTGAATCTGGGTTTATGCTCGTTAGAAATGGCGTGTTGATGTAACTGATTTTCTGTCTTTTGTCTGGTTCTGAATGATTTGCTCGTCAAGTTTGGTTTGCGAGCTACTGTGCGAGAGGCGGCGTCGTCGTCACGGCGCATGGTTGGCGGCCCTGCACGACGCTCTGCGTGTGGCTGGTGGTAGTTCTGGTGGACGCCGCCAGATGTCCTCGGCGCGCCGTCACGCGCTCCGCCCAACAACACCACCACCACTGCCAATTTACAGTCCGCGAGCGACCATGTTGGCAACCCTGCATGCTGAGTGCGGACCCCTCCTACCTCAAACTCGCTATCTTCCATCCTTACGTGACGATTATAGTAAAGTGACGGCTCGTACATCGCGAACCCATGTGGACTGGCTCGGGTGGATCGCGAAGGAAAGGAGAGGGGTCCACAGGGGACATGACCTCCCCACTTCCCGGGTAAACCTCACACCGATATGAAGTTGATCTGGGAGTTTTTTAAACTTAAGGGTGCCGCCTACCCGCGCGGGAGAGGCTCGCAAGCGACGGAGCAGTAAGGTCGACCTTGAAGCGCGCATCAAATGCCGCGTCGCCTCAACGAGAACTAGCGTGCAAGCTTCCCGCCGAACGGTTTTTACTGTGGGACACTAAGCGGTGACCTTATAATTTTATTGGTGGAAAGTCTGCAACTAAGTTCAGTGCAAACGCAATCTGGTTTTCACATACTGTACATCCGGTTAGTATATTTTGAAGTACGGAAGTCTGAAAAGGCCGTTTTTAGCCATGTTGGAGGCTTGGGAACAGTGTTTTTAATGGGCGTGGCGTCTTAACAAAGAGGTTCCGACCTTGTCTGAAGTTTGTTTTCTTTTAGTACGTTGGCACAATGGGCATACGTGGAATTATTTTTTTGTAGAAAAAACCTGTTTACGAACACACTGCAAAGCATTTGAAACATGGGGTAGGCGGCCGCCTTAAGGTCATTTCCCCTTGTTTCTAATGTTTTTGCGATAATAATGTTTTTAATCTTCAACGAGAGCAGATATCACAAATCTGCGTGGCAGTTTTTTTAAATGGTTTTTGACGTCATAGCTAATTTTTTCGAGACAAGAAATTACCGTATATGGTTTCGAGTCAGAAGTAACAAAACTTTCGTTAGCTACATGATTAGCTATAACTATGATTGTCTTGTAAAAATAAGCCAACACGTTGAAAGCCATTTGAAATAAAACTGTTCTAAAGTTTTTTGATATCGTCTTCTCTCGCTTAGGCTTGAAAAAATTACCATCGCGACCTACAGTATCGTTATTCAGGGAAATTATGTCAGTTCTGTACGGCAGTTGTTTTTTCTTTAAAGCATAAAACGTTTTATACAATTTTGGTCTTCAACATGCCACTATAAGAAAACTATGAAAAGGAAAACATTTTCATTTAAGTAATAAAAAAAATTGCATTGTATGTCTACAAAATAAACCATATCTCGTTAAAATAAAAACAAATATTAAAACAATGAAAATTGTCGGTTAAGCGCCCTGTTAATACGCACCGATATGGCTTAAAAGCCATGATCTTTCATTTATTTCAAACAATTGCAAACAACTCAAATACTATTTAACCAAATGCTTTGAAAAAAAAAATCTGAGACTGTATACAGTCATACGGTAAACAATTTTACCAGAGCGGTTTTTAAAAATAATGTACTGTTAGCTAGAAAAAAATATTTTGCTTAATTTTGGCTTATTTTGACAACAAAATGTGTAATATTTCAGGGAAAAAAATCTAAAAATCCGTTTGGTGTATTGCAACAGAAAAATTAAGATAAAAACGATTATATATAAGTGTTAAAACTGCCAGAACGAAATTTTTGTATGTGTATTAATTTGTGTTTAAAAATATATTTTCGAAACCAATGCAAAACTTAAGAGCGAGGCCTTAAGGTCTCACTGTTTAGTTTTGTAGTGGTTTCAAAAATTCATTTTTTAATGCTATTTAATACATATACCAAAAATTCATTCTTATAGTTTTAACACTTATATATCATAATTAGAGATGATGGTATATCGCGAAAAAGTTTTGTGTCAACATACCTTTCGAAACACTGTAGTTTCTTGTGACGAGTTTGAATGAGTGATATACGTCTGACACAACGTAGCTGTCTGCAGACCAATAACAAACATCGACTATTACAATAGCGGGATTAGGGCTACAGCCATGCGTACAAGCGAAAACCAGTAATCTTCTGGTAAACGTGCGTTGAAACACAGCAAACTGTCAAGTTTTCCCTCGATAAAACAATCATCTCTAATCATCATTTGTAGCTGGATTTTTCTGTTGCAAATCACTAAACGAGTTTTTAGATTTTTTCCCCTGAAATATTAAATATTTTGTTGTCAAAATAAGCCAAAATGAAGCAAATAATTTTTTACTATTCAAGGGTACATTATTTAAAAAAAACGGTCTTGCAAAATTGTGTATCGTATGACTACACCGTATGAAATTTTTTTCAAAACATTTGGTTAAAAAATATTTGATTTATTTGCAACTGTTTGAAATAAATGAAAGATCTGTGTCTTAACAGCGGTTTATATTTATTTATTTAAACTGATTTTACCCTTTTCCGACGGCGAGTGAGAGAAAGAATTGTTTCATTATACTAAATATATTTGTTTGGGTGATGTTTGCTTCAGCTAAACAATATTTTGTTGGTAATACCAAGTTTGGTGTCCTTCAAACAAAATTAATTATTTCCCTCGACCAAATTATTCATTTAAACGCAATTTGTTTGTGCCAGACGTATATTTGGTTACTACAGGACGTCGAATAAATATTTTGTGTAAACAAACAACTAGTTACAACTTGTCAACAAAATAATATTGTTAG